>VZTV01093584.1:316-11737 GCA_013400875.1 Anhinga rufa
AATGTATGTGAACAAACCTTTTTTTTTCTGGTGTAAATTCTGTTTCCATTCTATGTGCACACTTTCATGACCATGATTTTCTCCCTGTCAAACCACTCATTAACTATAGCCCACAGCAGTTAATTTCTCTAAATTTCCCTCCCACTGTTCCACTTTATTTGTTTAGCTGACAGGATTTTGATTCAAGCAGGGCTGTGTCCTGGACATTATAAGTGTTCTTATTACATTAGAGAGACTGACATGTTGCTAGCATTTATATTGCATCCACAAACCTCACCAAAGTTTCTGTCTCTGGGGAAGTGGTCAATTTGCCTTGGGATGATTAAATGTGTTTATTTATGTTAAAATAAAGGATGATGAAAGTTGCCAAGCCAAAGCTGGAAAAACTAAGGTAACATCATAAATGTCTTCCCCCCTCAAGAATATACACACGTTGAGCTGCTGAGAAGTGAGGTTGCCTTGAGGACACCAAGAAAAAACAATTTGATTACCATTTTAAATTGGCTACTGATCCCACCCTTTCCATTGCTCTTCAGGCATCTTTGACACCTTCTCCAGCCCTACTGCATTAATTTTGTGTGACTGACCAGAACCAGAATCCTTCAGAGTTATTACACAAAACAAGTCTTAATCCACTTAATTTCTCTTGCACTACCTCCTGCTACAGCTGTGAATGCTGTGTGTCCTCACAGCATTCTGCAGACTTTCCTCTGGTTCATTTTATCCACAAATTCCAAGCTGTACCTTCATAAGTAGTCCATGTTTGCATGAATGCAAAATCCCCCTTTTTACCAAAGATGGTTGCTGCAGTTCCTGCAAGCACCAGCTTCACTGGTGTGTTCATCCAAGTGCACTGGAATTCATGGAAAGTCACTGATCTGGATAGGGAGGAAGAGTAATTTTTTATGAACCTTCAGTTGAGTGCTTCTATCAGAAGATAAAATGGAACAGAAGAGGAGTCACTGGCATACCAGTGGAGAGTAAGAAAGAGAATAATATGCCCATTAAACACCCCTACTCATAGGGACAGGGCTTTTCCAGCAAAGTACTAGCACACAGAGGGCATAAGAAATAAATAGTTTCCATATCATCTTCCACTCATGAGAAAAGGCCGTCACCATAATAACAAAATACATGATAATTGGGGCCTGTGTGACGCCAAGTGTTTGAGTCAATTCCCTCGTGGGAACCAATGACCATCTTAATAACAGAGACAGAATGAAAGAGAGATTTGGTGAAAGACCCAGGTTTACTTGGGACCTGGAAAACCTACCAGTCATTTTTTATTAAACCAATACATTCCACAAAATATTGCAGGTCTGAAAAAGTCACAGGCCACTTTACCAGCAAGAAAAGTGGTCAAAACATAATCAACAGCTTGAGCAGGTAAGTATACAAGTATGGTTTTGTAGCTACTGAGTGAGAAAGAGCACTAACAGAACTTTAATCCAGATTTTAGAGGAGTACAGGCCTTACTCTGTCTAACACTGTAATGCACATTTGATCTCAGAGCCTATGCTTCACTGAAAGTCCTTCATGATGAGTAAGTCCTGACAAATTATGGGGATGTCAGTATTATGTGTGTCAGGAAGAGTTAGAAGAGGAGCTGGCAGTAGTGTCCCCAGCACTAATGCCCCTAGCAATATGCATTTTGAATAGTGAGCCTGTTCAAAGAGTAAAGCTGTGCATCAGCTTAGGCTCAGGCAAGCTTCTGTATTAAATTCTTACAGACTTAATCCCAGAAGCATCAGGAGTTTAATAAATGACAAAGGCATTCATAAACTGAGGCTCCCTGGGTGCTACAAAGGAAAACATATAGAAATTATGACAGTGACCTATAAATAAAATATAACCCTGCCTGAAGATGTGCAAAGACTTATATGGAACTGCATTTAACAGCATGAAAACATGGGATCTGGAACAGCTGGGACAAAGTTTTTGGAAGTTTTGCCTCAGTGAAATTTGTGGTTTTCTTCAGGAAAAATAACAAAGGATTCAGTTACAGGATTTGTGTTTGTGGTAGGGAATACACCCTTGGAGCCTCACTCTTTATACAAACCTTTCAAGCATGACACAGGCCCTGGTGGAAACCCAAGCCCTTTGGAAATGATGGGCAAGCAAAATACCTCGGGACTTCTCAAATGGCTTTAGAAACCTACATCTTGGTGACCGAATCAAGCCTTAAGCATTACGCTGCAACAGGATGAAGAGAGTGTTGTAAATGTGAAGCTTTCTTGTCATCTTTCTGCTAGCCTATTGTGGTGAATTTTTTCCCTAGAGAAACTAAGGTCAGGTTGCAAACTAAATCCTAAGAGATTCAGGAAAGGGGTGGAAAATTTTCATGAAACAAAATGATCTGTTTTAAAGCAATTTCTGAATGTGTAGATGTATTTTCTTTTAACTTGAACTTCTTAACTTGACCTTATGTAACCTTATTTGTCTTTACTCACCCTTCCTTGAATTTAACCCACAAAACCCTCCTGCACAGTGTCGATGTCAGTGATGGGGCTTTGCTCATATATCAAGGGGTTCATTTTCACTGCAGTGCTCTTGCTAAACAGTACTTCTCTGTTTAAAACAAATAAAGTTTTATTTAGGGAAAGGACCGCAGCATCAGTCTGGGGAGAACACAACAACCCATCAGTCATGGGTGCTTCCCCACAGCCAGGCACTGAACCTTCACATCAGCTTCTCTATCCATTGGCATCAACATCTGGTGCACACATGTCCCATGGACCACTCAGTTCTCTGCACGTTGCTTCCCCTTGCTCATGATTTGTCATCCCTGGCCACTGATGTCCCTGAGGCCGGGAAAGCTCTCAGGCAAGTCTAGCTCAGGCCCTTCAGGGACCCCATTGCCATGAGATCTGCTACCCCCCAGCACATCCAGACCTGCTGTACCACCAACTGAGATGCAACACTGCAATCTGATCCCACCTCACACTCCTTTGCCAGCATGCCATGGCTCAGTCTTCCAGCTCCTGGGCAGCAGCTCTGCAGGTATCAGACAGTGGTGTCTTGTCTCCATGTCCTGCGCCTGGATCTGGGAAATCTATTTTTTAAAAGGTAACTAAAATGTGATGGTGATGGCTAGAGAGACCTGGCTACTCATACTCTGCCTTCCCACATTGTCCAGCCTGGAGGTGCAGACTCTTCTTTTCAAGCGGGACTAAGGGAAGTCAGTTCTGCAGTTAAGCTCTGCAGGAGGTTCAGTGCAGCATAGCACCCCTGTAGCACCTATACCCTGTGGATTTTATTCCTCATGAAATATGAGGAGAGTCTCCTCACTGAGCTTACTCAGGACATTACCTGAGAGTAGCAGATAAAAAATTACTGAGAATCGTGTCTCAAAACCCCTTCTCTGCTCCAGCAGACTATGGCCTAGGATATGCACTTTTCCATTTTCTTTATTTCTTCCATTCATCTATGATTATTAGTTGAATTTCTTTGCTTTGCCTAACTTCTCATCGACCTTTATCTTAACATCTTTCAAAAATTTATGTGGCAGTTGTTTTTTACTGCTGTTAGCAATTACAGTAGCAGCACTCTCGTACTACAAATGTTGCAAACACTTGAGGCTCAATTTATTCCTGTAAAACTCTTTACCTGTCACCGTGACTATTCCCAGCATGCATAGGAGGGATGCTAGTAAAATCAGCTGCCAATGATTGAAACACCACAGCATTGATACCCATTCAGAATAAGTTTAAACACCAGCAATTTGTGGCAACTGATTCCTTTCTTCTGCCATCTCAGACTCTGTTCCTACTTAGCAAGAATGACAGAACCTATCCTAAAGCATTGGGAAAGAAGCTGGTTAAAAGGTGTCTTAGGAAGACCCATTTCCCTGGTGAATTAGTACCCTTTCATTCACTGAATAATTAGAAGGAAAAATACTCAGCTGAAAAGATTTAAAAACCTGATCAAGTTTCTTCTCCTTTCACCCATTCATTTCGAGCTTCATCCTTCTATAAATACATAGCACTATTAATAGCATGTCCTAACCAGAGGTCTAACATAACCCCATCTACGAAAAAAGCAACCCAATTTTCTTGGTGTCATAATAGCAAATAAAAATTACTTTTTTCTTGTCATACGGTGCCTGATTTTCACTTTTATATATAATACTTATCAGAAGGTGATATTATGTCATCTTAACGTAGCCCCAGGAGGCATGGTGACATACTCTTTAAGGCAAAATATTTCCTACTTCTCTCTAGCTTTGTAGAAATAAATACTTCTGGTTAGTTTATTTTTGGTTAGTTTATTACAGCAACTAGTTGTAACATCTCCATGGCAACTAAATCAGACTGGAAGGTAAGATTAGGTCTTGAGCTTCTTCCTTTGTCCGGTGCTACAGGAAAGGTGTCTCCTTGCACCACTGCTTCTGACCATGGTGTCTGAAAGCCCACCCAATGTCCCTTGAAGAATTTCCCATGGATTCCTGGCTGTGTCCCCTAACTTCTTATGGCATTTCAGTCCTGATGGAATTACAGGATTTTGCATATTTCCTCAGCGCTTCCAGATGAGCAACAGCTCAACTGAGACACCAGCTACTGCATACCAGAAAACTTAGATATGTGCACTTCACATAGGTGGATCGGCTCTGTGGTGCACGTGGAGTACAGCCCTTCCATGGATGTCAAATCTATAGTGGGCATGCAAAAAGTCTGTCCCAGACATACTGGATGCACTGCAAATGTGCATCTCAGCTCTATAGAAAGTGGTGGAAGTCTAGAGCTTCTGAGAAACACTAGCCTCATGATGTATGCTTCAGTGTGCACCTACTTTATTTTTGCCTGTATCCTACCTTTAGACAAAAGAAATAACTTCTCCTCAGGGTTATCCATACCCTAGAGCTTTGATTCAAGATACCTGATAACCTTATTTCCTAGTGCCAGCTGCATCACACTGTTGTTAATTCTCATACAGCAATAGAAGCGCCATGCAGTAGCAGAAATAATTCATTCCAGCACCAATGCCTAGTATCATGTGGAAGAAGATGTATACAAAGCAGAACCTAGATTTCTGTGCTCATTAAAATAGTCTGCCAACAGTTACAGTGTGCTTCCTCCATGCCTTGACACCCAGGGGTCTCATTTTGATCTTGGGTGCCTAATTAGACAGTTCCTGGACAATGACAATCTCCTTCAATAACTGATTTTCTAGGCATAAGTCTACAGTAGAAACGCAGGGTCTACCTAACCTTCCCTAAAGTGACTGCTGGTGTCAGACTGGAAATCAGTTTAAGGAAAAACAGTATAAAATTTCTCAAAGTGTGAAAACAGCCATTTTAGAAGTACCAGTCTGGAAGGAAGTTTGCTAGGCTTGGCTTGGAGCTGGTCTGACTTAGTATTCCCATGAAGGGTCTTGGCAGAAGAAGTATGAAGATGCTGATGACATCCATTGGCAGCACAGAGGCAGGAGGCATTATGAGTACGAAGGTGGATCAGAGTATCACATAGGGAGAACTACTGAGCCTTGAGATAAAATGGGAGGAATTTTTTAAAGTACAGATAAAAGGTGTCTTGATTAGGGAGTAATCGATAGAATTTCTGCTGTAGGGTGTGGCTAATCAGCTGGAAAGAGCAGAAGACCTGTCAGTCCCAGAAGGGGGATGGCTGTGGTCTGCCGGTCTGATGCAAAGAATGAAGGTGGCAGATGTGATCCCAAGATCCATGAAGTAACATATTACCAGAAGGGAGTGTAAATACAGCAATGAAAAGCAATACTAAGACCTCATCTAGAGTCACCACAGTCATCCAAATCCATAAAATATATATTGAAATTAGGCAACTGTGAAGAGTTACTACTAAAGTATGAGAGGCCTTGGAGTTCAAGCATATTGGCTTGGCCAGCGTACTGGTGGGCAGCCAGTGCCCCTGAGCCAGCGCTGGGCCCTCGGGGCCAAGAAGGGCAGCGGTGTCCTGGGCTGCATGGACAGGAGTGTGGGCAGCAGGGCGAGGGAGGCCATCCTGCCCCTCTGCTCTGCCCTGGGGAGGCCGCAGCTGGGGTGCTGTGTCCAGTGCTGGGCCCCCAGTGCCAGAAGGACAGGGAGCTGCTGGAGCAAGGCCAGCGCAGAGCCACAGGGATGCTCAGGGGATGGAGCATCTCCCTGGGGAGGAAAGGCTGAGAGACCTGGGCTTGTTCAGCCTGGAGAAGAGAAGGCTGAGGGGGATCTCCTCAGGGCTTATCAGTATCTGAAGGGCGGGTGTCAGGAGGGTGGGACTGGACAAATCTTAATATTCATATCATTAGCATAAAAATTAGAAAGGCTGTTAATAAGTAGGTCAAGCCAACTTAAAAGAAAGAAACTATTTGGGGCCAATAACACATAAAAATATAGATAACCTTTTACAAAGAAGTTTGTAAAATAAATGACACAGATTATGATTGGATCATGTGGTAAATAAACAGATTTTGAAATGTGCAGCATACGCTAACAATATTTTAAGACAAAAAAAATGGTCATATGTAGCATGAATAACATAAAATGTCTGGTCAACAGACAAATTGTTAATAAAATTGAAGTCAACCTAATTAGCAAACTTTCAGTGCCTCACCAGTAGTTGGTAGGGATAAGAATCCATGATCTGGATGAATCATGTCAATTGTTTCATGACAGATGGTCTGGATTTTGAAGCACAACTGACATCTTAAGTAACTGGAAAACCATGCATGAACTCCCTCCGTCTCTTTTTTGGCTGTAAACAAGCGGACTGCTATACCTTCCTGCCACTCAGGACTGCCTTTCATTCCAGTGTTCAGGGATGTAAGAGGTGGGTATATGGAGGAACTGTCTTCTGCAAATAATGTAAAAAAAATTTTTTTAAAATATTGTTTACTTAGAGTTAGGCAAGTAATACTGTTCCCATTTCACAGATGGAAAAAGAGGCACAAATATGCTAAACAAATAACTCAAGTTTAAATAGGTCAACGAGAAGTGTGTTATGTAAAGAACCATTAAGTTCTTGGTAGTCAGAGGGAGAGGCAAAGTGTATTCTATTAATAGAGACACATCAGAAATACCTATAGAAAAAGACCTAACACGAAAAAGAAGAAATTACTTAAGAAGTAACTCAAAGTGTGTCCATTAGTAATCAACATTGTAAAATTAGTCTTCAAATGTCATATGTAGTCAATTGTTGGTTGTAAATATTAACTTTTCTTACATTCTGAGAAGGAAGGAAGTGGAAATCATTTTGAAGTGAGATGCTTAGTATTCTTTTGGACCTCCATGTTCCCTGAATTTAAGTTTGTAAAAATGTAAACTAGTGCTAAAACTATGTGGAGATGGAGCTTTTTGTCTCATCAGTTGTGGAGGGAGTTCCTTGACTGAAATGTAAGACTTGCTCTTTTTCTGCTGAGGTAAATGATGATGGGATATGATTCAGCTCGTTCTCACTAGGGACTAATACCATCTGCTAAGTTTGATTTCAGAAAGATTTTGTGGTTTTTCTTTCTGGAAGTCTCATTACACCTGAAAGCATGGCTTTTATTTTCATAGAAGACAAAATGCAATGCCTATTTTCTCTCTTATCTAGAAGTATTACCAGTTCCATAAAATCTATGAAGTTAGTGTGGAAATAAAGCACCACTAGGCTTTATAGATTAATGTTAAGATACACTTAATTAGCCTAAGAGTTCTAACCTAGATGAGAAAGCTTTCTCAAAGACTAGCAGCAAGTAGAGGGAAATATCTTTGCCAAGTGTGCCCAAGTTATTGTTACGGTTTTAGACCTCCAGAGCTGTTCTCTCGCTGCGTAAGCATCTCTTGATGCACTTCTGATTGACTTTCTCCAGATGATGGGGGCTGCAGACTGGTCTCATGCCGAGGGCAGGAGATGGAGTCTAGCGGGGAGCCCTGGCTCCATCCTTGGTGACTACATTTGCAGGGATATTAAACAACTCTACCAAAACCAAATAATTCACTTCCCCTACTCCCACCCCCACCCCCCGTCCCCGCTGCCCCCCAAAATGGGAGCAAAGAAGAAATTCTGGCACCTGGACAGAGCCAAACACCTGAGTACTTTAATGCTCTGCTCAGTTCTTGGGTATCACGGCCATACACCACTGCTTAGAGAAAACTCCAAGATTATAATCATTGTGTGATTATTGTGATGATCACATATTTCTTGTTCTGTACACATTTGTTTGTATGACATACAGAGTGTACAGTATCTTGATCTTTGCTGTGTGTAACTGTTATTATATATATCATATTAACAGCATAGATTAATAGTGTGTATTAGGTACATTTTTCATGGATTTTTTTTAATTTCTGTTCAGTTTTTTTCTTCTTTTCAAGCTGCCAAAAACTGGATCATAATTTTCACATATTTATTTGCTGTTTGAAATTATTCTACCAATAATTTCTGTGAGTTATCCTTAGCTTGTATCTCATTTACGAGCTGGGTTTTTTTGCAATTCTGATATTGAGAAGTTGTGCTATTTTGCCTGAACAGAGGGGCCACCAGCAGTTTCTGTTCTAGACTGAATGAGCATCTCGCTTTGAATTAGTTTTCTGTTGTAAATTGAATTCTAATTGGTTGTCTGAAAAAAAGTGAGGGTTTTTTGTCAATATTCTTGCCAACTTACTTCCAGGATATTTCTGAGAATGGCTAGAAATTTGCTTACAGGAAGCTTAAAAAAAAAAAAGAATAAAAATACAATCAAATGCATTTATTTGTAAATGCAAACAAATACACACAGAGTATTTTAGAGAATTTAATTTACTCTGATGGTGATTATCATTCCCTCTCCTCTAGTCTGGAATCTGAGAAGGCTTACTGGATTTTTTTAGAGTTTTCTTTTTGGCACACTAATTCTAGAAATGTTTCTTACTTACTCTATAAGGTTTAAGATTTTACTATACGAATGATAAAATATTGTGATAGATGGTAGTTCATCTTAGTTAATTGCACTAACAGCAAAAAGTCTTCTTCCTAACAAATATTCACAGCTTGTATAAATACAAATCTTTTCCTTTTCAATATATGTTGTAAGCCACTTTTACTCTAAAGAATCCCTCTGTCTTCAGTCCCAGTCCTTGGTAAGCTGCCAACAACAATAGGGCATTAATTAACATGTGCCAGGGATTCATCAACATGCATGGTGACAGAGAGCAATTTCAGGCGCTTTTTTTTTCCCTTTTTTTTTTCCTTTCTCCTTTGCATTTCTGTGTAATTCATGAAAGATATACTCCAGTATGTAAATCAGCTCTTGCTAAACACCCAGTAATACAGTTCCCTTTATTTTCCAGGGCTGTTGTCGAATTTTTCACGAATCCAGGAAAGGCATTTACTCTGTCTCTTTTTCATGTTCAGAATCCATTTGCAGGCTGCAGACGGTAAAAATAACATATTTGTTTACTTGCCATATAGTCTACTCTGTAAATAAATCATCTGATAAACTACAAAAAAAAAGATCAGAATGAGATTCATTCCCCTTAATGTTGTACCAGTG
This sequence comes from Anhinga rufa, assembly GCA_013400875.1. Lineage (NCBI taxonomy): Eukaryota > Metazoa > Chordata > Aves > Suliformes > Anhingidae > Anhinga > Anhinga rufa. Next base: position 9,782 of record VZTV01093584.1, read on the forward strand.
GGAATGGGGGAATTACTCTCCCTGTTAGCCCAGGGTGACAGTAAGCTGGTCTGCTGAGTTACGTGAGTGTAGGAAGAAATACCTTAAGTCATTTGGTATCTAGCTTTTGCCACCCAGCAGTGAGTAGTCAAATAAATCAGAGATGTAAATTAAATTTCAATTAGTCTTCAGGTAGACTTCATTCCCTTTATCTCCAAGGAAACCAAACTCTCTTCCCATTCCCTTGTTTGTTGTTGTTGTTTATTAATATTAATTATAATCAATTAGTTAATTAATGTTAATGATAATGCTAATGTTACTGATAATGTCATTAATATTATTATTAATAATAATAACATTTTTAAATAAAAGCATTCATCCTATTGCTAAGCATTCTCCTTTTATTATTCACTAATGACCCCAACACCAAGGGAGTGTAAAGATCTCCAATTAGATTGCTTGTATCTTTTTGCTAGTATAAATTATAACACAGATATATGGAAGCAGATAACAGAGGGGAATTTTTTTATGCTTTTATATCATAAATATATGATAAATAAGATGATTTACCTGACAGCTTGGATGTTGCAAGAACTTCCTTTTTTCTTTTTTTTTCTTCTCAATCATTCCATCTCTTTTACTTAGATCCTCTTAAACTCATTTCAGACAAACCTTTCTCTCTCTGCCCATACCAAGTCCCACTGTCTTTGAAAATATTCCAGGGGGAATTGCAGGTTTTACTTTTGTTGTGTGCTTCTGTCTATTGATAACTTCAAAATGACATTATTTCTTCTGTTTGTCCCTTAAAACATATTTCAGAAATAAGCTCATTTTACCTTAGAATGAGTAAGGCTCGAAGTATGAGCATGCCACTCGTCTCCATAGTAAGAGATGAATTTGGCTCATAGGCAAGACAAATGGATTTTAGCAGGGCTGAACTCATAAGAGTGTAAGAAAAGAAAAGTAAAGACCCCACTGGGACTTTAAAAAAAAAAAAAAACAAACAAAACCAACATAGTCCCAGCTTTTCCATGCTTAATAGCTGTTACAGAAAACTAAACATTATGGCAATCTGTACATCTCAGCCTCACCCTCATGTGAAACACGTATGCCAACATAAGTTTGAAACCTATTGAGGATAGCTATAACATTCAAATCAAGATTTTTTTTCCACATATCGTGTAATCCAGCAGTTTGAACACAATGTTGTCCCACTGAAAATTATGTTACTTCTGCAAACATTAGGACAGTCAACCATCTAATTTGCTGTACCAGTTCTGCGAGGAACAAAAAACCCCATCTACTGCACTCTCCAAAACTAATGGGATTTGTATATTTAGACTCGCACCTAGATCAACAATTTTCCAGGTGTGCGATTGTCCAGATCTTGAGTTACTAAGTGCAGATGTCAAAAAACGTCACAGAAATTGTGCCACACCATAATATGCATAACTTTAATGCAGCACATACTTAATGGAATTACTGTCTTCTAAAGGTCCACTTCATATCACTTGCTCAAATCAAGCAATACCAATTTTCCTCCGGTCTTCATACAAGCAGTAACAGCATGACTGTGGGAGGGAAATGGCTATTATGGATGACTGCAGTATTTCTTGGGCTAAAAATAATCTCTGTGGTACAGTGCAGACTTTGGACAAAGTGTGGCTCCTGCTCAGAAGAGCACAAATTCCTGTGCTCTTTAAGGATAACTGAAGTCTGAGTTTCTAAACTTTTTGCAGTTTTATGCTGGTACAGCGTAGCTGGCTTCAAAAAGGTTATTCTTGGTAAGGAGTAATGCAACCAAAATCAGACTATACCCCTTCAGAATGTCTCTAAATAACTATTAAGTATTGAGAGGAAATTTAGCATCTGCATATTATGCCCGTGCGATATCTTCAAACAAGCTGTGTGGCTGCAAAATTAGTTTATCTTTCCTCTTGGTTGTATTATACAGAATTTAGTTCTGGTCATAAATCC
>VZTV01093586.1:3162-14833 GCA_013400875.1 Anhinga rufa
CTCAGAAAAAAGCTTGAAAATCCTCCACACAATATCTGATCAGTACTTACTGCTAGTCCTTATCGAGATAGATGGCTTTTTGTTAAGATCTATCTGTCTTCAAGCAAGCACAATTAAAGGCTATAGCAAGAAAAACAAAGATGAATTTACCTCTACACTATTTTTAATAAATTTTAAAGTATATTTGCAATTATTAAAATAATTTATGTGAGACTAGCAGAGTAAATAACAAATATATTAAGAACATTAAAATAATTTTAATTGTTAAATGTGTTCTATTAAAAGTCAGAATTGGCTAACAGATTCTTTAATACAAGAATATAAGGGTTGTCTGATATTGATAACACCTCTTTTCTTCCTCATAGTAGAGCAGATTTGTGTGCACATATAGATTTGTGTAGTTGTAGTCTTCCTTGCTAACATTTAGCAATGCCTACATATACATCTGAATCAGTATAATAACTGAACACATTTTGAAGAGGTAACAGTATTTCATTTGAATTTAAATGTCTTGTTTTGAATAAGCACTTATGTTATGGAGCTAAATCAGTCAGCTTAACAACAAAGGGCAGTATGCTGATGAATTATGTATGTTATCTGCATTTTCTGCCTGCTGATAATTGACAGGTATCATGGCACCTTCTACAAACTTCCTGCAATTATATGCCACATATCAAACAACGACTTATGTGTAATGGTCCTCCCCCACACACACATATGCACAAAATGTTTTTATGTTTTATTTAAAGGTTATAGCATTTTAAAATTTTCTGTTTCTCACTGGTTTCCAAGCTGCTTTGCCACTCAACCCATTCAACAATGTTAAATTAATAAGATGTCCTCAGTGTTCGTTTGTCAGAGTCACTTATTCAAACATTTGTTCCATCCTTTTTATTTGTTTTGTTTTTTAAAAAAAAAATTGTTAGGATAAACCAATACCAAAGAAAATTTACCTTGTAATTGTTTAAGGGAAATTACCTGCTTGTTTAGATACTTGTAGTAAAACAGATGTCTCAGTCTTTGATATAGAGTTCCTGTCTTTACTGATGGATATATTTTCATCATTATGTAGCAGCTTTAGGTAGTAACAGGTTAAAAAACCTAGTATCTTAACAGAGCTGATTAAATAGCTAGTTCCTTCTTGGTAGTATGCATTTAATTCAGACTAACTCCACCATAACGAGGATACATTAATTGGGTAGCTCTGCAACTGGACTCATTAGATGCAGTGCTTACTGATTAAGTTTAACCACTACTGGGTATCTTAGCACATGATTCAGAATTACTTTTCTTTTAATTTGGTGTTCTGTTCCTTGGAAGGAAATTAATTTTGCTGAGAATTATTTTAATAAACGTCTGATAATAAAGCTTTAATTAAAAAGGAGTCTTTTAATTACCTTGAAGGGCTTTTTACTTATATTTCCTTAAATACCCACATTTATATTTTAATCTAAAAACCTACATTCAGTAAAGGATATGCCTGGTGTATGTAAAAAAGCACCACTAGTATATGCGATGGAAGAGTTCCTCACCCTCTATCATCTCATCCTTGACAGTATTCACTACCAGAGAAAGTGCATGAAACAAAGCCCCAGCAATAACAGAAAGTAATTGTGCAGAAATAAAATTAGATAAGTATCTATTTTGTTCCCATTAATTTAGACTTGATTTGTCAGCTTCTTTAGAAACCAAAGCTCATATTCTTATCCTGTGTCATTGACTAAGTTGGTTCTGAGGCTCATACCTTAGTGAAAAAGTGATCTGATATACTGTTTCTCACTGAATTAGAATAAACTATTCAATATATTTCTAAATCTTAGGTCTTACAGCCTAAGAGTTCTATGTGAAGCTCCTTTCATCAAAAAACACTTCAACTTTCAAACTATGATACCATGGGACTCTGGTAGAAGGTAACAGCCTGTGAGCTGCCAGGATGGCAAAGGAAAGGTAATTACTACCACCAGCAAGTAACATTCCTGCTTTTTACTGAACTGAAAGACAAAATTTCAGGAAGGGGAAAAAAATAACACTATTTTTAATCTAAGGTATGATTTTTGGCAAAGATATCTGGATGTAGGACCTGTCTGGCTTGAGAGCTTTAAACATCTGAGTGCAGATAAACAAGGTAAAAAGCAGAGTGCAGATCTTGCAGCAGTTGTTGGCAAATTATATGAACAATCATCAATGACTACACATAAATCTGGTTTCCAAAGACTTAGCATTCATCTGAAGTAAACCCAAGTTCATGGGGACATGCAGACACACTCTGCTATCAGACTGAGTGCTAACTTCTTAATTTCTACCCCAGCATTGAGGCCCTATAGCTGATTCTGCAGAAAAAAAATATTGCCTGAACTTTTTTTAAACGTGCCTTTAGGCGGAAAGTTATGAGGAACTGCGACCGTGATTTAAATAGAAATTATCATGCTCCCTCTCTGATTTTTATTTTACATTGCCACCAATGCACTTAACGTTTCTGAAGGAGGTTTTGTTTTCTAGCTGCTGCTTATCCAGCTTAGCCTCAAGCATCACAGATGTCTCCCAGAAGGCTATTGGGTTCAGTGGGAGAAGCTTTCCAGATGATCTCAGATGTATCTGCACTGCAGGAGGAACTCGGGAAAGCAAAGCAGGCTGGGGGGCTTGGGGGACACAAGCCATCTAGAGGCAGTGTCCCAGGGATGTACAGCAAATGCTTTCAGAGAGGAAGTGGCAACTCAAAGACATTTCCCTAAGTTGGCTTATTTAGCCTCATAAAATGAAAGAGAGGGTTGGGTTACTTTTGATAAAATGAGAATGTCTTCCACTCTGTACCCTTGTGAAGGATAATCAAACAAACATTCAAAGCACAGACTCTGTGATTGCTTTTCATCTTTTAATGGTCTCCTCACCTGTCAATCTGCTTAGCATAGCTTGATTTGCTTAAGGCTAAATAATACACCACATTCTTCACAGGAGCAGTACATATTTAGGCAAGTAATCTTGTGAAATTAACAGGACTACTCCTTTAATTAAGGTGTTCAGGACAGGTCCTTGGCAAAGACTTTTTCTTGTCTGTGAACATCCAAAGCGCTTCCATAAGGGCTTATTATTATGTTAGAGCAACATTATGTGATATTTATTGGTGGAGGTGGGCCCCGTTACTTCCTGTTGGGGCACTCACAGGCTCCAGCTCCCCAACTTTCCATTCTAATGTGGTCAGAAGAGAGAGTATTACGTACCCTCCCACCGCATGAACAGACCTGTCACATCACGGGCAAGGATGGATGCATTCCCAAGCATGTAGTGGAGGAAAATGCACAGAGCCCTTAGGACAGGGGTGAAACAGCTGCCAGAGTGATTCCCTGGCCCCGGTGCGGGGTGCTGGGAAGGGGAGCAGCGTGCAGCAGTCAGGGGTCTTTTATGGGGCTGGGCAGCACCAGTGAGCCCTAGGCAAGCATTCCCACTCTAGACATATTTCAGTTTTGGTCGTGGATCACAAACTATGTGGTTGTGGAGATTCAGGTTCATAGGTCAGCCTCTGTAAAGGTAGGAAACAAAGGAGCCACATTGCCAACCTACAGATGCTGCATCTAAACCTGCTTTCCCACGCAGGTGAGCTGCAGCTGGAGAGAATGGCTGTCTGCTCCATGGACCCATGCGTGGAGAGTTTTTTCATGGTGTCCTTCAGCTGCAAGGAACTTCTGACAGGGCTTACACCTATAGCATTTTGTGGGTAGGCCTTCAAAGGGTGAATTGAAAACACACTGGCCTATACTTGCCCCTAGAGAATAAGCACATCTTTTCTGCTTATTTTGGCACTTGAGTCTACCAACAAAAAGTCTCACTGTGGCAAAACAGGCTGTCATTCTCATAGCAAGCTGACTTGATTAATATAGTTGTAAAGCTTGTTTTGCAATTCAAATGTTGTCAAACCAAATCCAAAATTATTTTCCTGGATAAATCCAATTACAATGTAAATACTGAATCAGAACATATTTTCTGTAATTACCAAGCAATTCTGTAAAAAGGCTGTTAAAGTATGCTAAATTGCCTCTCTACCCTGCCAACTCTCCCTGCTCCCCCAGGGGCACCTTTCTGGAGCAGTGCTGTGCTTGGCAGAGGAGGCAGGAGGTCAGCTTGCATGTGCAAAGCCCCCAGCTTTGGGCTGGCTTGCAAATGACGATGTTCTACTTAGCCCTAGTGCTGCTCCAGTGGCATAAAGGATTCCTGACAAGCTGGTGTCTAATGGAAATGGACACATCTCCTATCCTCTGTTTTTTAAGTCCTCCCCTAGCTGGATACACTTCTGTCAGATCGGTCAAGGCATCAGCAGGCTTTGCTCTGTGTTGTTACAAAGACAGCAATATTTTAAATTATTATAGTCATTGTATGCTTCTATTTCACTTTTAAAAAAAGAAGCCAAATAAACATTTTTTATCTGTGTAATAACATCCATAGGCAAGTGATGGAAGTTTCCTCTTCCTGTAAAGCTGGCAGATATGTCATCAGCATTACTAATTCTGAAAAGTTTGAAGAAAAAATGCCAAATTTTTTTAACAACTGCTTTTTTGATTAGCTGGCCACCTTGATGTGTGTAGTAGCTTTGGGTTTGTAGGGTCTGATTTTTAAGTAAGTGGCAGCTTGTAGGGCTTAAATAATTCATTACAGCCCCCTCAGTTTTGTGTTACTATTTTCCCCAATTAAAACAATGGGGTACCAGGCCAAAGCAAGGGTCTCACAAATAACAACTGCCATGAACAGTCCTTCCAAAATGACTGGGTTGTGTGCAGGAGTGAATACGTGTTCAGCACAGTAGGTGGAAACATTTTTGAGAAAAGCTTTTTTCCAGTTGGTTAAAGTGAATGTTTCCCAGGAATGTCACAGTTTTGACAACAGCAACAACAACAACCCAGAAATGTGAACAGTGTCCCTGGGCCAGGGTGGATTTTGCAGGATGAGAAGGAAGGGGATGCCCCGCACTGGACAGATTCATCAAACAAAAGGGTTTTCCCACCTCCCCAGCCAATGTCCCAACTGCACAGCCATGCTCTGTCCTTCTTGCTTTCCCACTAGAGATATTAGGCTTTAGAGAAAAAGTCAAGATCTGTCTGAGCTGGGCTGCAGGAGAGGGGCTCCACTTCCCACAATGGCCTCGCAGGCAAGTGCTGGGCCCAAAGCCCCCATGGGGCAGTGAGGCCGACCTGCTTTCACCCCCGGTGCCTGGAAATGCCAACGCTTCTGCAGAACCAGTCATTGCAGGATCATCTCACTTTCTCCTTTTATTGGAAAGTGCAATTTTACACTTTCTTCTTAAAATGTGAAAGGAATTATCTGGTGCCAATATAGAAATAAAAGACATTTTTAATTTTTTTCTTAGACAAAGTATTCCAGCCAGACTCAACAGGACAAAAACATTGACAGGCCATTGACAAGGCTGAGGACTTTGTGTAATTCTCCAAGCCAAGACAGGGTCCCTATTGCATTTTTGGTGCTATATTTCACGTTAAGAAAAAAAAAAAAGAGTAGAACAAACAAGCTCCCTATCTCCAAAATGTTCCCACCGATGCCAATAAAAGTCCTTGTGCTGATGATGCTTAGACTAGGAATTTATGTATCATTATATTTCAAAGATGCACTTTGAGTATTTACATGTTACAACTTCCTGAGTAATACAGACTGTACTTGTCTAGAGCTGCTTCTATGGTACATTTTTTCAACACCCAATTACTCCATACTTGCCTCAAGATAATTTCTGGAAAATTTCATGAGAACTGCATTAGCCCTGATTTTTACAAGATGTTATCAGAATCGAAACAAAAATTCATTGCATAAATATACAATATCTCTATGCCAGTTTTGTATACCACTTGTGGTTCAATACCATGCACAAGCTCCACATTTCTATTTCATCGGTATCTATCATGTTAATAAAACAACAGTCTTAAAACCCAATAAATATATAAAACTGTGGAAAATTATGCTAAAATACCTGCGACTTAGACATGAAAAATAGAGAAAAAACATTTGATAAAACCAGGAGATCATTAAAAGCATCAAACCAATTACTGTATTTCATTACTTTTGATATTATGGACTAAACAGGGTCCCAGTTCTCTGATGAGACAACAGAGAAACACACTGTGCTTCACTGACACATTTCAAAGGTTTATTGTTATTTTTAATGTTAGAAAGAGTGAAAGAAGGTCAATGAGGTGAATCTAACAGTTCTAATGATGAAAAAAATACTGCTGTTCTGGAAAGAAGAATAATGATGTGCTCATCAGTGAGAACCTGCAAGTGAAACCCATCTGCTCTTGCTAGTCAAGCCAGACAAACAGAGATGGGACAGAGCAGTACATTTAAGAACAGCAGCAAAGCAAGTTTAACATCATTTTAGTGTCCCTTTTAGAACTTGGAAAACCCAAGGCACAGCATTAGTATTTAAAGAATCCATTCCATTTTAGCTGAAAGAAATGGGGACAACCCAAGCACCAGTCAACGGCTTTGCCCAACAAGTATAAAAAGGCTAAACATAGTGTAGAGGGAAAAGTTCTAACTGCAATGTAACCTGCCCTTGGTCCTGCAGTAAGGTGAGTACCAAGGAAAAACAAGCATGCCGGGAAAGAAGAGCATGAGCAGAAACACTCAGGGAGTGCGACTTTACACAAGCCATCCAGTGAAGGCAAAGATGGTCTGGTCTGGATCTCGCACCCAGCTGACCGAGACGGAACTGACACTGCTCCTTTCCAGTCATCATACATGCCCCTCAGCACCAACACTTGCCTGTCACGCCTCCTGGCACACCAGGTGCTGTGCAACTAACCAAAAACTGTCCATGCACCTGAAGCACTCACAGTGTGAGTCCCGGAGCTATGCTCTATCAAGACATTAATAAAATGAAGAAGCAATTCTGATGCACATCATAGACATCCTAAGGATGTTTTAAAAGAAGCATGCAGAACAGTTTCATTTCAGCCTTACTTCATTCAAACTTTGTTAAAAGGTCAAAAAAGGTTGCACATATACACTAAAAATTTTGGTAAAAATATTAATCTTCTGGCAGGGCCAGCTGAGAGTTTGGAACATTGTGAGTAATGCAGACAAATTATAACTGAACGTACAACTACAGTGACTGAAGTTGTAATGGATACTACATAACTGTGCCAGCTGACAGCAACTAAGCAGGTGACAAGGCTCCTGTCTGCTGTGCAAACCCTGCTCATGATATTTTCCCTTTAGATTCCCCACTCACCTGCTTTCACTAAAAGTTGTTACACCATGCCATAAATGTAGAACATCTGTAGGACAGGATATATTTATTTGTGCAGTCTGTGATGTTCAAATTTGGTTTTGACCCTCAGGTTCTGTTATAATACAAAACACTATAATGACATGGTGGATTGGAGTTTGGCTCGAGTAAGGGCTGCAGGATGCAGCCAGTGCCCCAGCCTGGCCTTCTTACCTTTGCTTTGGTCTCTAGGTAAGAAAAGAACTGTAAACTGGTGCAAGATAATCATCCTTATGCAATAAAAGTATCTTGCTTCTTCTTTTGGTAAGAGATTTTTAGAAAACTCCTCATAGAAAAAAAAACATAAGTAGTATAAAACTAGTGCTGTAGAGATGAGAAAAGTGTTTCTTTAGTAGTTAAAACCAACAAAACCAAGTTAAATTATCCCAGAATTTAAATTCTTCCCAATTTCAGTAATTCCTGCTTTGTCTGCACTGCAGGCACTGATGGCAATACATTTAGGATCAGGTATGCTTATCTTATGAGTTGTAAGTACCACCTTCTAACAACATTGCAAATTAATTAGAAAAACTAATATACTCTGTTTTAAGAGGAAAAAAAAATTGTTTGCTTATCTCTGCATCACTGAAATATGAGACCCAGCCTACTCCTTTAATAAGTACATTGTTTAAATATATGTGTTCTGGTCTGAATCATATTAGCCTACAGAGATGTAGTTTTAGTGTATCAGCTTACCAATGTTTCAGCAGCAAGATCTGGTCCAAATCACCAAATATTTTCCATTTGTGAGCCATCAATCAGTTTCATTATACCTAACTCACAAAAAAGCTTCTTAAAGTTTTTTGAGAGAAAGATAAAAGTTCTTGACTTGGGATGGGTCACAGGGAGTCCTGAAACAAGATCCAAAGGACAATAGATATAATTATTGTACTAAGGTTTGACGTTTGACTTTTCTTTTTTCTCCTGACAGAAGCAAAGAAAGGAAGCCTATTCTTTTTTTCCTGCTCAACACCAGATTTGTTGGTAAGGTGACTGGAATTTTATAAATAAAATAAAATAAAGTAAAATAATTTTTTAAAATGCAAAAGCTGATTGTGCATAAACCTTGTGTTGAACTGGTGCACAAGCTAGTGCTGGGAGAACTTTTGTCATCTTTTCTATGACCCATTGTCAATAAAAGGTTTCCTATTTAATAAGCAGGTGGTTGTACTAGATTCCAGGCCCACTTCACCTCTGGATGTTGAAACAATGTGGATATCAAGCCATCTAAGTTGTTCCATACCGCACAGTGCCAGAGTGTCTCAGTGTCTTTTGTCTTCCTTGCCTATATATATATATATGCATTTAAGATACAGTTATATGCTCCTTCTTTCAAATTTAGAAGATCACTGACATCCACCTAGCTGAGCATTAACAGCAATAAATTAACAAGTGAGATTGATCTGTTTAGTGTATATGAGAAACAAGTACATACCCTATTGCCCCAGGCAGAAATATTTTAATATTACATTTCTCACTCCATCACTTGGTGTTACTCTTTGGAGTCCTGCTTTGTCAGAAACATGGTAGGATGAAAAGCAAGGTGTCCAGGGACCATGGACTTCTCCTAAAGACCAAGTTCACAGATGGTTTGCTCTGGAGAAACGGAAAGTACCTATATGCAGTGTCAAACCAAAGATGTGAGTTCACCTGCTCTGGTGGTCTGCCAGGGCTTGCAGGGTGCACAGTGTCTGGCTGCATCCCAGTACACACTGTAATCAGTCAGGAGAGAACAAAATTGGGTGTCCTTGTCCTGTTTCTTACAGGGATTTTAAACCTATTGTTGCACTTTTTAGGCTCTTGTAAACTGCATAACATGTTATAAGAACAAGCAGGGTTTTTTTTTCCTAGTGCCATGTTTCTTTGCACAAATACAAATATCAGGTGCCATACATGTTGCAGCACTGGTTTATATTTGCACGGTAATTGCCTAAACAAATTACAGTGCATGAGTAAGCAGAAGGGGAATGGAGAGAGGACTCCTCACCTGGATTAAAATTTTCCATTACCTGCGTAACATATGTTTATCCCTGTGCTTGCCTTAGAATGGATCTTGCTGACCTAAAAGCATGACGCTAAATCATTTGGTGCTATCAATTTGCTGAGGTCCCCACATCATTGCCTATGTGGGAGCACTGGAAGTCCAGAAGCAGCTGACTACATCCGAGACTGAAAGCATCAGCTCTGTCAATTTCCACCTTATGCATTCATCTCAATTTGCACAGGCTGAATTCACAGCTTTCACGTCCTAGCACTTATAATTGTGACAACAGAGATAAAGAAACCACCGTGACTACTAATTCCTTAAGCAGAGATGGGAAGATGTCCTACCTAAAAATAAGATGGTCTTCAAATCACCTCTGTTATTGGGCTAGGAGCAGAAGAGTCAGGAAGAGAGGTTTTGGGAATAGAGACTGGAGCTACGCAGAATGTTTCAGTTCTTCCACTGCCACTTGGTCATTGCTGAGTTTTGTAGTGATAACAACAGGTTTGGGGCTACAGCTGAAGGTGGGTAACACTCCCAGAAAATAACTGCCGTTGAGATGGTATCTCTAAAATTATTTCCAGCTAATTTTGACCCCAAGGTTTATGCCACTGTAAATCATATTGTCCAATACTAGCTTAGTGTCACCAATAAAGGCAACAGTGTTCCTATCACAGAAAAGAGGCCTTGAATGATGATTCAATATTTCCCCTTACGATGTTTTCAAAATTATTTTCAGCATCATTTTACCTGTTTGAGTGCACTGTTTTACATCTCTCTAGAGCTGCATCAATAAAGACTTAATGCTCTACCTCTCCAAATGCCTCTCAGATATTGAAAAAAACATAATATATATCACAAATAGTGAACTTTTAATGTTCTGTCTTGTCACTGGTTCACTCTCACTCCAGCCAACATTAATCTCTGTTACTCTCTTGACACTGTTCTGTTAAGAGGCTTAAAATGTGCCTGCTAGCTCTGTAGTAAACATAAACACAGCCTTGGATGCAGGCAGAGTCAGGATTAGCAGATGTACACACTCTCAGTCACAATGCAGAAGGCAGTTTACGCAGCTGGGCTCGCACTGAGATCCTTTGCACGATCAGCATCAAAGCATTCACAACTCTGCCCTGAGTTCTGCATTTTATTTCATTTCTCAATTCTCACTTTCGTTGTTGGATTCAGCAATGAAACTTAAAGGTGGGAGTGGGGGAGCCCACAGGAGTTGTGAGGTTGTCACAGAAACTGGAGAGGTGAGTAAAGTGGGTATGCGGGCGACAGAGGAAGGCTGGAGAGCTGCAGGAGCTGGTAGAGCAGCTGCAGAAGGACCAATGATAAAAACTCCAGAACCATAGGCAGGGAGATGGGTGAGGATCAGTGAAGGGGAGAAAGAGAAGTAACATCAAGCAGGCAGATCTAAAAACCATTTGGTCTCAAATGTGCTCTCACACCCTTGCTAAAAGAAGTAGCACAGTTCAGATGGCTGACTATATGCCTAGGAATGGCCAAGGTATACTCACCACATGGTAAATGCAGTCCTAATGAAAGCCTGGGGCAGTTCATTATTAGCTCAGTCCTGTAAAACATACAAGGTGCACACTGACAAATTAATATTGCACCCTGAAGTTGAAGAATTTTCTGACTTCTAGTATTTGGTCTCTCAATCCCAACATTACTTTTACTCTATGCACTATACATTCAAACACATCTAAGGGAAGTTAAGCAAAACTACTACAACTTACTGAAAAGTCATGTTCTCAGGTTGTCATCAGAGTGCCATGTTAAATCTTTGACTTGCTTAGAAAACTAGAAATGTGTTAAAAATGCATTCAGACTTAATCAGATATGGTGTTCCTGTTATAAACGACAAATCTCAGATCGATGTGCTCACATGAAAATACCAAATGTGATACCTTTTTAAATTTTTCTTTTTAAAACATAGACTCTTAAATGTGTTTCTTTTATCCCATTGCTTGGCATAGTTAGCAATCACTGGTAGGCAGTATGCTCTGTTGTATCTTATTTCCCTTAAGAAAAAAACAAAAGGATCAGGGACACCCATATCTAATGGGGTTTTTTACAAAAGCAGGTTTGAGCAGTATGGCTGCTCTCTCAACCCATGCTCTCCCACACTCTCCCTGCTTTTCCTGCTGTGAATATTCTTCCAAATGGTTAGGCTCTCTCTGCTCAGTGTGTCATTTCTTATCCCAGGTCTCTCCATGAATAATAGGAAACAGAGTGTAAAGTGCATAGGTTACAAAGTCACTCTTCTTCCTTTATTAGTTACAGATGCAAGCAAGGAAACCCACAGTCTTCCATACTAAAGCCTATACCTTCAGCAGAGCTGTTCCCATAAAACCTCCTCTGAGTCTCAAGCGGGAAGGCCAACTATTGACCAGGAAATATAGAATCATAGAATG
>VZTV01093617.1:0-10565 GCA_013400875.1 Anhinga rufa
CCTGCCCATGGTGGTGGGGTGGGGGTGGAGCTAAATGATCCTTAAGGTCCCTTCACGCCCAAACTATTCTATGACTCTATAACTTGAAAATAGTAGATGACTGATGTGCTTATATTTGAAAACATAAAAGAGTAATTTATTCAACTGTTGGCACCACTTGCTGCAGCTTCTTCAGCCTCATGTTCATGCACTAGTTGTAGCTGCACTGCTGTAGAATGGATGGTGCAGTGCAGGCAGCATGGGAATCCTAAAGATGAAAAGAAGGGATGGTACATGGAAGAGCATGGGATTTCTGATGCAGGCTAGATGTGAAGAGGAGTTACAAGTAGGGATAGGGAAAGTGAAGAGGAAAAATCTGATCCAGTTGCTTGCTAGCTAAGCACATTCCCTCCTGTGCAATAAAAGCTGTAGAGGGACTTTGGAAGTAAAAAGTGCATGAGAATATAATTATACACTAAACCATGAAGCAAGAAATCTGCATTGAAACAACATTGTTAGTATCATGCAGTTAAGCATTCAACAGCTGGAAATTCTGATAAATGTTCTTGCATTTCTGCAACACTTGAGGGCCTGACTACAATGTTAACCACATACTCTTCATGTTGATTTTGTGTGTGATATAAGTATCAGTGTGCCCAGCCATGTTTTGGTTACTACCTCCCATTGTGAGCATCTAGGGTTGAGGTCCTGTTTCTCTTCTAGTTAATACTAGTGTAAATTCCACGTAACTGCATTGAACTCAAAGAGGTGCAGGCATAAAAAACCCAGATGCATGCATCAATGAAATAATATGCTATTCTTACATAATCAACAGAAACCTAAAGTGGCATGTAGCTGGTGAAAGATACCACTGTGAAAGCCTAAAGTGAAGACTGCTATCTTCACTTTGAAGAAAATTACTTTTTACTCTAAATGAGCTTTGTAGGTTCCAAAATATGCTTTGTAAAATCATGGCTAATTGTCAGATGGTAAAGTCACTGCAACTGAAGCCAGTAAAAAATCATGTCAATGCAGCTGTCAAGAGTTATGGATTTTAAGGCTCTAAACTATTTTTAACAGCATGTAAAAGAATATAAAACATGTAATTATTCAAATGAAAAATGCGCAATCTGAAATATGCAGTGTTTTGAAAATAAGCAAGCATCCTGACACCTGTAACATTGCTGCAATTTGGCTGGCACTATGATTATGCCAACTATTAGTGCAGCTGTCACCCAAAATGCTGAATATAAGCAGGGTGTAAATGCTTCATTTAGGTAAGCAAACATATCAGGGCTTCTAAATGAATGATAATAGAAAGATCTTCCTTGGCTAATTGTTGTGGTGCCACACACAGTTTGGCAGAAGGATGGTGCTGTGAAAGAGGAACACATTTCTCAGTTTGGTGTCATGCTGTTCCTCCAATGTCTGACATAAACATTTTAATTTCTCCTCCAGCTTGCAGAGTTAGGGCATGTGTATGTGTGTGTAGACTTCTACAGCGACACCCACGCTATTATCTATTCACTGGCCTATGAGCATCTGGAGCCAGATCATTAGCTGATGGAAGCTAGCATGCACTCACTGAAGACACGGTGACATCCCAGTTGAGACTCTTGCCTTCATATTCCAGAATTTATAGGCTGTTCTTTAGAGATTTCAAACCCAGGCACACTGTCTGTATCCATGTCTGGATAACAAAAACTTCTTCCTTCCAAAGCAAAACAAATAAAAACTAAGGTGAACAAAATTACATGACTCATAGTTAAAATCCCCCAAGAAAACACATTCTTTATCTAAATGAGTTGTGGCAGCTATTAATAATCCTGCCAGCTGTTACAAGAGGCCTCTTCAAGTGTACCGAGAACTCAACTTAAAGGTCTCCTGACAATGCATCCACTGCAGCATTTTAAAAATGAGCCTTACACTCAGTTAAGCCTTCTTAATATTTATTTGTAATAACTAAAGTGATTTATCTAGGCTTCATCAGTTCATTGATTTTAATGGTGAATATTGGGAATTGGAATATTACCATAGTCAGGTGTCAGCAGTGTCTATGGAAAATGAAATACATTCCTGAATGCAGGTCACAGGACAGTGCGGAAACAGGTGAGGAAACTCACCTGTTGTTTAAACATTTTTGCAATGTTCTACCATCCCTTGACTACCAAATACACAGCTTTGGAAGAACCAGCTAACCTTGTTTTTTGCAGAAGGTCTGTGGAAAAACTAGGAGCAACTACCCAAACTGAGAATGATTACAAGCTTAAAACCACATTCAGTTTTGACTCAACTCTGGCTGTAGCAAAAATCAACGTAAATGGGCATTTGAGCAAGCAACTTGCAGACTTCAACGGTCAGCCAGTGGCAGGGTCTCTGCAGGGTGCCACATGTACAGATATGTGGGAAAGCAGACACAGCTGAAACTCCATCAAGTCAAAACATAAACAGAATATCTCAATCTATAATAAACTGCAAATATTGCAAGTTTACCAAAAGAGCTACCCTTCTCTAAATACCTCAAAAATTTGACACTAAAGACATGTAGTGGATAAAGCTGTTTTAAAGAACTTGTGATTTTCCTCCTGGTGTGTACAGTGAGAAATTTCCAAGTTGAGTCTTTGCTGTATAAAGACAGATATCTAAAATGAAGCATTTATATGGTAAAATGGAAAATGGAACTACTGTCTCAAAAAAATCATACTTCTAAAGAACATCTCAACTACACTCTCCTTCTCATTAAGTGCTTTAAACAAGCTCTAAAAAGCTAATGGGGGCCTTGTCCACCTAATTATCTTGTGCTCAACCAGAACAAACACAAGAAGCCCATCTCTAGTGCTTCCTGGTTATCATTTCCACATCATGCTAACCACCTTGGTAGAAAGCTTAACAGCTGCTCATGGTCAAATAACCCACCCAGCCAGAAGCTCTGCTCTCCCACAGCAATGACAACCAAGAAAACCCAACCTCTTGGTTTACATGGATCAGAAAATCTCTCAAAAAAATCTCCAAACAGAAAACACACCTCAAAAACACCTCAGCTGTGTTTTCCCTGCCACTGCCTTTGTGGACGATCAGTGCACCTACATCACACTGAGCAATCGTCTATGAATAGATAGTCCTATCCAGACCTGCCTCTGAGCAAAAGTTTGGGAACACCTGGACTTTGCACATCATGCAACTGAGAACTGCTCTTTATAAAGCATGTGACAATGTTTCAGAAAGCCAAAATGGCCTAGTGCTGTGCCATTTACTTGTGCATTGTATCACTTTTTTTTTTTAACCTATTGTTTCTTTGTTATGCTGCACAGAGGAACACTGGACTTGCCAGGCTGGAGGAGAGCATTGGACTACAGTGCCTGCCACTGTGGCAGCAGCTGCTGCTTCAGGCAAGGTTTGATGGAGCTTTGTTCTAGCCTTTCCACTCCGTAGGCTGGCATTTACACTAAAGAATAGCCACCTGTGTACTTTCCAAAATTCCTGTTTAATATTTACCATTCAGTCTCATCACGTGCTTGCTGTTCTTCTTGCAGCTTAACCTCCTCTGGGTCATGAATCCTCACCTCAAGGAGAGCTAGCAAAGGGTAGGCTGGACAGCAGATTGTTTCTTTCCATTAAGTCGTACACTGCCCACTCTCCTTGGGCTTTTTGTTGGTTTTCCTGATATTGTTAGGTCAAGACTTCTTTCTGCTTGCCTAGGCATGTCTATGGCCTCCACCCCTGTAGTATCCAACTGCCAATCAGTTCCTTACCGCACCTTCTGTGGTAATCACAAAATTGCAGAGTGGTTGAGGTTGGTAGGGACCTCTGGAGGTCATCTTGTCCAAACCCCTGCTCAAGCAGTGCAGCCTACAGCTGGCTGCCCAGGACCTAGATAGTTTTTGAGTATCTCTAAAAAGAGAGTGAAAACAAGTATTATTATTCCCATCATGCAGATAAATCAAACAGAAAGATTAGGGTTTTTCAAGGAAGTTAAGGAACTGGAACTATAATTTTGATTCACACTAAGCCATACTCAACATTGCTGTGCACTTTAGAGACTATTACTGCCTGGTGGTGGTAGAGACTGAATAAAGGAGATAAAAAGGCTGAAAAAAAACAAGTCCAGCAAGCAGTGTGATGGTGGTTAACTCAAGTAAGTGTCAGAGTTTTATTTTATCAGCACTTTGATTTTTTTTTTTTGGTGGGTAGAAAGTAACTACTAAAAGTAGCTAAAGTAAGGAAGTAGCTAAATGATGATCTAAAAATTATCTAAATGATAAAATGATCTAAAAATTATCATCTAAAAGAAAAAAAAATAGCCAGGGCAAACAAAAAGGAAGAAGAAAGTGGAGGACTACAGGGGGAAAACATTGAAGATGAACAGATGTTAGTGCAAGACTCAAGGTGCTACAAAACCTAGCCTGACCAACTGTGCAGACTCTTTAGTCTCACAAAGGCCAACCGTTGAGGTTTGGCCAAAAGCATGCTGTCTGCAGTAGCAACCAGGCTTGAATTAAGACTACTAAGACAAGGCCAGTCCACCATTGTCCTTGGATTGAAAAGGGGGGAAACATAGAGGGAAAGCAGAGGGAGGCTGAGGATTAGGGGCTGTAAGGAGTTTATAGCATAAGGGCAGGGAATGGCAGATTGAGTCAGCTCTTTGCGGGATGAGGCGCTCTGCTGGCCCATGAACTGGCTGAGGCTACTGCTCTGCTGGCTCTCTTGGTGAGTTGCACTGGTTCCTCCTGGCATTTCTTTCTCAGGACTCCTCAGATTCCACTCATTCCTTCTTAGGAAAATTTCTGATCCTAAATGGTCAAAGAAGTCACAGAGTTGTCTTTTTAAACTAGTACCTATGGATCTTGTTTATTTTTTGTGGCTGTTCAGCCTCTGGTCATGTTGTACTCCTGTGATGGACTCCCTACTCCTTCTGCTCCTCCCGAGCTGCAGGGTACTACATCAGCTGCCAACTCGGGGGACCTTCCCAATTCTCTTCCTTTCCCAGAGCTCCTGAGCCTACGGTGAGGATGAGGCAGCCCACGCCGAGGATGAGCAGCCCTCGGCGAGGCCGGGAAGCCGCCGCGCGGCGCCGGCGGGGGGCAAGCGGGGAAGCGGAGGAGAAGGGGCTCCAAGACCCCCGGCGCGGAAGCGGGGTCTGAGGCGGCGGGTGGGCCGGGGCGGCGGGGGAAGGGGCCGCTGTTGCTGCCAGGCCCGGCCCGCTGCCCGGCCCCCGGCAGGGAGCCGCTTGTACGCGCAGGACGGGCCCCGCCGGCGGGACGGCCGGGCCATAACGCTCCTTTCCCCCCGCCTTAACCAAGGAGCTGGAGGAGCAGCCGAGGAGGCCGCGAGTGCCCGGTTTGCGGTGCTGAAACACCACCGAGGCACTTCGGCGCAAGTGGATGACAGCGGTGGTGCCCTGCGAGACTGTCGGGATCAGTGCTGGCTGGGCCACAGAAACCCCTATGCAGGTATGTTCTCAACAGAGAGGTACTGCCGGGTTAAAATGACATGGAGATGAAAAACATTCGTAAGGCAGCAGCTGGATGAGAAGAAAATTGTACATTCTGTGATCACAAAGATATGCAGCACTTATAAAAAGTCCATATAGAGCAAAATCTGTTGATATGCATGTTTAAATATATCTTGTTCATAACAGGGTGCTATTTTTGAGATCTCTTTTGCTTCTACAGATTAGTTATCTGCTGGCTGAAAGCCCCTGTTGGGTACACTTCATAGAGCTGCAGCAGCAAAGGGCCTGTTCTTGCTAGAATGGAAACTCTGGTTTCATCTATGGTATATTTTATAAAAATATTTCATATGTATACAGTAGTTCAGACCCCCTGTTGGCATAGACATTTAGTCCAGTGGCTTTCATACAATGATGAATGCTCTCCTGTTTTTACTTGCCAGCTGGGCTGTTCAGCACTGAAGATACGAACATACCTACTCTTCCTAGTTTATTTTAAAATTCAGAAATATGTTTGGTAAGTTGGTGCTTTGCAAAATTTACTATTGGGACTACAGAAAATTTTGTTTATATAAACTGATGGGTGTAATGTTATTCTTAACAGTTTTAAGATTATATATATTCACTAGCACTCTTTATATGCACACACAGTAAACTGCTAAAACTTTTGACTTGATGTATAGAAAAGCAATTTTTGTCTAAGTGATGAATATTAAGTATCATAAGTTGGAAAAGACAACAGGATGGTTGGAGGAGTGAGAAGGTAAGACAGTTAAACTTTATGCTGTATCTTACTGGTTATTGCCTCCAACATTATAATAGTGCAATGGCAACTCATGTTCCCTTCCTGACATGAGGGAAAGCAGTACTGCATTTGCACATAAGGCTTGCACACTGTTGCTGGTTTTCACCTAACTCATTTGTACTTGAAACTTTCTAAGACGCATGTCACTAAGGTAGGGGATGAAAAGCCCTGTTTAGCTCAGTTCAAGTCTTCCTACTCAATAAAGGGACACAACTGCTTGTTGAGGATTAGTCAGACCTTATTTTCACTTTTTTGTTAACAATGCTCTGTGTGTTAATGGCAGTACTTTTTCTACTTTCCTAGGCAGCATCAAGAGATAATGTGATTTGTCACACCAACACTCAATTGTGACTAAGCTTCAACCCTTTACACGGAACTGTTTGTTGTAAGAGGAAGCTGCAGTACTGAAAGCAGTCAGTGCTTGACTGCATGAGACCGTGCCTCTCTCAGAAGGCAAATGATGTCTTACTTCAGAAACCTTATGAAACGCAAACTCAGTTAAATCCTTTCAGGTTTCTTCTTTGCAAGGCAACAATAAACCAGTGACTGACTTTTCTTAGAGCTGTTACTTGAATAATTGGGAAGAGGGAAAGCTAAGGTTCCTATTAAGGTATGTACAAGGTATCTTGCTCTCCCTTCAGGTTAAGATTTGTAGTTTGATTTACTATCAAGACCACAGAGGTCAGCTTTAAAAAAAAAAAAGAGAAAAAAAGGGCAAAAACTTTCTTTTAGCATACAGGTTTGTTTTTTTTTTCATCCTACTAGCAGAAGTGCCTTTTTAGATACCTGGTGAAGTAAAATCTAACATAGCTGTTTTCATACAGAATAATTTTTTTCACAGCTAGAAATAGGTTGCCTCTGAAAACATTGTCTATATAAAGAAATGCAACAGCAAAGTAAGCCAATAATTCATAACTATCACTGAAACAGTAAAAAAAACCCCTGCTTGCAAAGGCAAAGAGTGAACTGATTTTAATTAAATAAAGAAATATTGCTGTAGGCATTCAGAGTGCTCATAACTCTATACTGCTGAAGTAGGACATGCTTTGGGTTGTTAAAAAACTCGTGTGCTTTAATTATTTAAATAACGTAGATTGAATATTTTGCTTTATGTTGTATGCATCTAAAGATATATTAAGATAAATAGCTAGGAATTTGTCCTGGTTTTACTCAACAGTGCCTGACAGTTGCCTGCATGACCCAGTAGGGGGGGTGAGACTACTGAGTTTCCCTTACTTGGACAAGTATCAGATCTTTAACTTGACTAAAACAGGATTAAGTTTTTCCTCATTTTAGAAGAGCACTCCTATCCAGCATATGCACAAGATAGTCTCAAGAAGCACACTGCTTAAATTGACAATGATTTATTGTGTTTAGGAACATTCAATAAATACCAAGCATTTAGCTTCAGTTTGGCAATCTTTCCCCACCAAAAAATTGGTTGCTTGTTTTTTTTTCCCTGGCATAATCTCCATTGCCAGCAATGGTTGTATCAGAACAAGAATTTAATAAATAATACACACAGACAGCAGTTTTCTAAACATACCTCCTCTTTTAAAGGCATGATACAGATTTACTAAACAAATTTCAAGCAAGTTCTTCACAGAAGAAAATTTTGCTACAGGCCGTCTCTGAACATTGTTTTCTTCACCAATGCTGGCAGTTTATTTCATGGAGTACAGTGTTTTTGAACAGTACTGATGAATCATTTAAAAACAAGTTTTTCCCCCCCTTAAGGTAAACTGAGACACATGATTGGTACTGAACTGTATGAATTTAAGAGTGGTGTATGTAACTTTTACTGAGCATTTCATGGCAATCATGAATAAACATACAAGAAAGGAAAAGGCAATATGATACTCTGTTAGCTGGGGTCGGGGGGATTTGTTTGTTTGTTTGCTTCAGCTTGTTTTTAAACCACTGTTCAAATGTTAAAGGTATCATATTTAAATTTAACAGATGTTTTGTCTTTCCATGAATAATTGTGTTAAAAACACAACTGAAGAAATTTCCTGCTCATGATAAGAATCACTTTCAAGTACTTAAATTTGAATATTCCTCTAAATTCCATTCACTTAATAAAAATGTGTTTTTATAAAAGCATGAAGACTACAGAAAACCAATTAACATAATAGAGTTAATCTTGTTTTCCACAACCGTATTTTACATATCACCAAACTTCTGCTTTAGCAAAAGAAAAAAAAAAAGAATAAAAATAAATTCTCTCCCAACTATTTACACACAGGAACACCCTGCTTGGGACCAGATACTTTACTCTGCAGTCCCTCTAACCCAGGGCGTAATCTTAGGTGTGTCCCTTTGTGATTTAGGTTCTTGGAAGTTTTCAGCAAACCTTTCTCTTGCTTTATCCCAGTTCTTTTTATTCTTGCTCTGGATGATCTGAACATCTTCAATTGAGGCTGGTTTACTGGTACCCAAACCTGCATGCGTCTTATGTAACTGAAGGTGGATCTGTCAAATACAGTAAATATTGTTGTAACTGCAAGTTAGGTATTCTAAGTACTTTAAATGATATTTTTTAATACTAATTCCACCCCTCTCCACATGTGCTTCTCTTTAAGGCTCTACTATACCTAGGTTGTACATGGACATATCTGATGTACTGTTAAAATGATGTGTCAAATCACCTCTAGAACTTACGATCTAGAGTGCTGAATGATGTCATGTGCCACTGCCATTACTGTGAAGTACTCCTCACTGAGTGAATAGTGTATGATCCCTATGCTGGGTAGTTTGACAACAAAAGGTATTGTGTGGCTCTGAGCAGCACCAAAAGACAACACATCTCTGGTGACAGAAATGGGGCTAATGTGGCTGCCACAGAGGCGCAGAACTTTGTGGCTATGGTGACTTCAACCAGCTTTTCTTCTCTCACAGCCCATCATCTAGCTTGACTTTTGTGCTACATCAGCCTCAGAAAGTGAAGGATTCCACCATAAGCCCATCTTGAATTCATATAACTTAAAATTATTTCAGTCTTCCTCTAGAATTCATATTCAAATATGAGAATATTAATTCAACGACTAGAAGCTGTGTGTCCTCCCTTGCTTAGTTTCCTAACACAGACATTACTGGCATTTTCCACTGAAGGGATGAAATTCGAAAAATTTCAAACTACTGCATTAATCAAGTGAAAAATTATTTGAGAATAGTCCTACTGAGATTATTCCTCTCTAACCAGAATTTTGAAATGTTTCAAGTGAAGGGTGGCTTACAATTACACGTCTTTTCACTGCAAATACATTTCTATTCCTTTTTGCTCCAAGTAAAAGCCAGATACACCTACCGGATCCTTGATACCGCCACCATCCTTGCCCAGGCCTTCCCCTTTCTTCCATCCCATCTTCTCCAAGATCTTGTGTCCTTTGTTGCTGTTGCTGATTTCACTTTGAAGAAAGTTTAAGATAACTGATAAGCAAGACTTAATATAAAGAGTATGCTCCCTACTCAAATACTGAAGGACAGAAATGTGCATGCATATGCTGCTCTAGAAACCAGTTACCAAAACTATTCCAAGCCTCTGGTCAATCCCAACTACTTGGTTACTTCAGGAGTTAAAAGATACAGCATGGCTGGGTGGGAATTGACTGCACTAGGGAGTAGGCAGTACCGCTACCTCACCACCAAATCATCCTAACGCACGTATTTCACAGTCTCACATTTCCTTTTATTAACTTAGGCACCTACAGTTCATGTTTCTAAAAAAAAACAAAAAACAAACACCCCGAAAAGGAACTACAGAAGCAAAGGAATAATTAAAGAGGAAGATATTTAAGAAGTGGATAGCTGCATGTCCTATGATAGGCTAGATAGTGACAATGAAAGAAACTGCAGGTGGAAAATTTGCATGTGTACTATTACTGGGACTGGATAGGAAAAACAGGAATTGAGACACTTTAAAGACAGATGCTGTTGAAGGTGTCAATAGTGCAGCTGGGGAGTTCCTTGATCTTCTGAGCTGGTAAGAAAGTGAACTAAGCATCCTTACTGTGAAGTTGAATTCTGTATGGAAGGTGAGGCATTAATAAAAAGAGCATATGAACTGGGAAGTGAGAATAGCTTACTATTTTCTAGCTCTCCTAANCCTAACACATTATATACAGGTAATTCATAATCTTAACAAACTGTAGCCTAGTAACTAACTGATACTTTATATTTGTTTTTAAGACTCACTAGAGAAGGACACTGAGGATTCCCACCCTGCCTCCAAACAAACTTACATATGAACAGAAGCTGGGCTGTCATCTCTCTGGAAGGTTCCTTCACTTCCAATGGTCTCTCTGCGTTTTCCTGCTCTATCTTTGTACTTTG
>VZTV01093623.1:5212-28014 GCA_013400875.1 Anhinga rufa
TTTTTCTTCTTTTTTTTTTTTTTTTTTTTTTGCTTTACCGCAGCAAAACTGATCTGCTTCTACGTTATATAATTTCTACTTACGTTCTCCTTTAGGCTTTCTCCTTGAAGCAGGCTGCAGAGAGCTCAGGAGCAGGAGCTCTGCAACAAAGGCATCTGCCATAGGAAGCTTGCAAAAGTTCAGGAGCACCCGCTGGGAAATACTCCCCCAAAATACATTAATTTGTAGAGAAAAAGGAGATAGGGCTTCGTTTCGTCCCACCTGTCCTCCGCATCACCTCCAAGATGCGTGGAAACACCACGAGCCGTTTTGTTTCACGTGCATGCAAATGACCGACGTGATAAAAACGCCGCAGGCTGAAGCGCAGAGAGTCCCCTCCGCTAAGCTGAAGCTAAAGCTAAGCTTAGCTAAAGCTAAACCGACAGCACTTTGCCACCGCTTTGCCTGGTGCCAGGCAGCAGGACCGGACCCGCATCCTCTGCAAGCGCAAGCGCTGCAGGCACGGACGCAACCTGCCTCCCTGGCCGTTAATTCTTAGATCTGCAAAAAAACCAATAAGCATTAATAAAAGAGCAGAAAAAGAGGTAAGGCGTTAAAAAAGATGGAGAGATTTGTAATCAAGTCCTAAGAATGAAGAAATAGGACGGGGCAGTACCACAAACTCTACCCTTGCTTCAAGAAACTGCGGGAAAATTAGGCACTGGGTGCATCTCCTGCCCTAAATACAGCGGGTGTGTTAAAAAAAATCAGAGTGGTGATCAAGTGTATTTAAATAGGGGAGAAGGGCAAGCTCACACCACAGAAATGGGTGTAAATGTGCCTCGACAAGGAAAAATGAATGGCTCTTGTAAAGAGCCGGAGCGTGAGCTCATGTAGGCAAATGCCCGGAGGAAAGGGGAAAACCAGGAGGGGGTCAGGGGAGTCCAGCTCCCTTGTGGAGGGAACGTGAGGCTAAACTAATTAAAATGCACAGCCCTTGGAGAGTTTGGGGAGGGAAGTATTGCAGAATTAAGCCCAAAATGATGTTATTAAATCACAGATATTAATAGCAGAAGAGATCCACAAGTATCTGCTCTGTTAAAATGGAGGGCAAGAGATGCTCAAGCCGTTTCGCAAAACATTGCAGAGAAGCAACCGCATTAAAACCCTTTACCGATGCTACTCAGCACTCCTTAAAACTGTTTCTACAATACAAAAATAGTCAAGTGCCTGAGAAAATACAGCAAAATGGCTGGGCTGCTCCACATAACATTTCCGAAAAGTAGGACATCCTTTGAAAGACGCAGGATCCCACCGAGGTGACAAAGGGCTGTGAGCTATAAGTAACCCAGTGTCACTTTTGTTGAATTCTCCCCCAAAATTCTTCACTGCTCCAGAGAAAATAACTTCTTGCTTTGTCCGATGAATTAGGAATCATTGCTAATGAATTCAACGGTTCCCAGAAGTGCAAGAAATGCAAGCAGACGACCCAATCTTTTAAAGAAAACATCAACTGGGAAATAAAAGGGGGGAAAAAATACCTACCTGGCTATAAATCCCTGGAATTTCGGAGAAGATAAAATATCTTCCAGCACAAACTGGAAAAAGTGAAGGCCAGCTTATGTAACAAAACTTGTGCACATAACAAACACATCCTCTGTGCAACTGTAAAGTCAGCATTGCAAAAACATTTCTGCAGCAACGTGCTGAAGCTGCCAGCAACGTTTTGTTTGAAAAGGGAAGATGAAACTCAATGTAAAAAAAAAAAANAAAAAGAAAATAAAATAAAAAAAAAAAAAAAAAAAAAAAAAAAAGGGAAAAAAAAAACCCCTGGTATTTATTAAACTATTAAGAAAGAAGAAAAAATTGCCGGTTCACAATGATCTGTAAATGTGCATGGGGCTAAATTTCAGGACCGCAAAACAGATGTGCGTGCAATTCCTGCAGCTGCACAAACAATACAGGCAAATAAGACAGCTCCAGCACTTCAGTGTGAAGTTCACGCTGGTGCAAGGAGACGGCTTATTTTATACCCATGCCATCACACTATGATATAAGTAACAAGTTTTATTTTCCCCTCCATAATTAAAGCCTGCGAAGACAAAGCGATGAAAAGACTCAGCTGTGGCACGGCACTCGCTAGCTGCTGCAGCGCAGGGAAGGCTGGGCTTGGAGATGCCGCCTTTAGAAGATGGCGGCTATGTGACACCTGGGTAATCACAGCCAAATCACATTAATTGAATTAATATTTTAAATATTTGGCCTTAGGAGCTCTTTTCATAAGGAATAGAGGCTATTCCTCCCCTTGCTCTAGGGGACGGTGTTGAAGGCACCAGGGAAGGACACAACAGCTGCCCCAGCAAAGGGCGATGCCACCCTGGGCGGTCAAGCTGGAAGGTGACACCCATCCTCTGATGGAGAGCGTGGCAACATGAGCATGCACCTGCGGAAAGATCCCTTATGGGCACCCAATGTGTTTTATGAAGTCACATACCCATTACAAGTGGAAGGAGGGAAACACCAAACTATTATTGTTGAGAAACGCTGCACCAACAAACCCAAATATCAAAGAGCAAACCAATAATGAATTGACAGGTCTCACCCCCCTATCCTTTCATCAAGGCAACCAGTCCTTTCCTTCACTAAATTACTCTTAGAAACAACAAAGAATTAGGCTGTTACACATACTTTTAATTTTTATTCTCCTCTTTAAAACCACAGTTTTAAAATGAGAACGTGCCAGAGGTGAACACCCCACCACACTGGAAAGGAAAGTTCATTGCAACCACCTGTAATGCTCGTGAGCAAGACAAATGGCTTTCACCAGGTCTCCTGGTGAGTAGGATGCCGTTCTTACACATTAGAGCAGACATTTAGCTAGCTGTCATGAAATATTTATTAGTCTGCTGATGAGTTAATTAAAAATTTTAATAAGATTTCAGTACTTACTGAAATTATTTACCCCATGTACAGTCACGGTGTTGACAATAGATGGGTAGGTGGTATATGGAGTCATTTTGGTTTTGTAATGACTTATCTACTTGTCTGAAAATGCTCTAATCATTACTAACAGCTGTAAAATTTATCTGTCCTTCATATTTAACATGCCAAAGAGTTGCTAGATTGCTTCTACCCTGTCATTCATCCGTTATTACTCCATCATTTTCAAAGATCACTGCAGCATCCCAAACCCAGACCTAGCGTACAAGTAGATGACTGATGAAATACTTCGCTATCAACACTCACATTAATAATGGCAGGGTGGAAAAGGTCGAGAGTTTAACTGCAGACCCTCTCAGGAAACAACAAGCAAACAACATCTAATTGTAATGAAGTATTTTTATCTGCTGGAGAAATAAGGATGCGATGGGATTACCATTGTGTTGTGCAGCAATGCCATTCTTCATGATATAGTCATAAATAATATTCTTACACAAGGTGGAAAGCTTCCTCCCTGTTTTTACAGCAGTCAGGAGACTGCTGTGCAGCTGTATTTTCCATCCAAAGATAGACGGAGTCCGGAGAAATACAGAGCAAAGGGAGCTCATTTGTGACATTATACTATTATATTTAAGAAAAAACCCGCTGCAGCTGTATCTGTATATCATCACTCTGACATGTGCTTGGGTCTCTAATTACTTACTTTCATGAATTAAAGACGCAGGAGAGAGGGATTAAAGATGAGACTGCAGAATGCGAGGAGACAACAAATGTAAGAAATTTGGAGGAGTCTCCCATTCAAGCGAGATGAGAGTCAGCAAAATTCGGCGGCTTCGCTTCCCTCTCTTCTGCAGGGATCAAAGCACGGAGAAATATTAATGCTCTGAAGTTACAAAGGCGTCTGAAAACCCTGATGAGCATTTTACACCGCAGATGCATGAGCAGAGCTTCACTCGGCGCCGCGCGAGGCAGAAGCTGCGACACAACCAACTTTAAATGTCCTCAAATTTCTAAATAGCTTAAAATTGGCTGCCAGTGAGAAACGCGCAGTAAAGCCATATGCTCGCTTATGGTGCAGTAAAAAGGAAGGGATTTCTACTAGAAATTAATGTCATTTAACTCAACTGCTGACCACTTAAGTGACCACTAGTAATATCTTGCCCTGCTCCCTAAGGGGTTTCTCCATGCCTTGAAACCAGTCATTCATGGATCTGGACTGTATTTCCTATAAATTTTAGGAAATTCCTATTTTCTTTGTTCATCAATTACCAAGAGCTGCATGTCTGCTTTACAAATACTGTGTATTTAAATGCTAAATATTTTGGAGGATGACAGGGCAATTGAGGTTGAGCCTCGGGATGTCTCTGGTCCAACCTGCCCGGGG
This sequence comes from Anhinga rufa, assembly GCA_013400875.1. Classification (NCBI taxonomy): domain Eukaryota; kingdom Metazoa; phylum Chordata; class Aves; order Suliformes; family Anhingidae; genus Anhinga; species Anhinga rufa. The sequence continues at coordinate 9,516 of VZTV01093623.1, forward strand.
TCAGCTCTGGGCTCTGCCCTCGTGGTGAAGAAGTCTTCCCTTGTTCCAGCTCCATTAAGCAGAATTCTCTGTTTACAACTCTCGTATAATAAACTGTCAGTAGCACCACTGGGTTTTGTTTTAACGTTTGTCAAGCTCTGGGATGACCTTTCCTTGCACAAGAACATCCATTTCCTTCGTGGTTCTTTCATTTGTGTAATTATGGGGTTTGAACTGCCCATTCAGATTTTTCCTGTCTCCCTTTAGGAGCGTTTGTTGAAGTATTTTTTTGTTAAACCTTCCACTGCAAGTATGAAGTTTCACTTATTTTCCATCTCTGGACTATTTACTGTTACGGTTGCCATAAATTTAAGGCTGCTTAAATCAGAATTTTATTCCAATATCTTAATAAAAGGTTTTCCCTTCATTTGCTACACGTTCAGAGATACGCAGAAACTGCTCAGCTGTATAAATGCAATGCTAAAAGACATACCATCCATCTGATATTCCGCTACTTTGTTATTAAAATTTGCTAATTAGTTTGCCTTTCCCTCTTCACACTTGAGCTTAAGACAGTAGAGAATTTCCCTACAGATAAAATTGGTCCCTTCTTAACAACCCATTCACGCTTCTAAAAGGAATATGCTTTCTCCCAGGTGACATTTTGATATGAACTGTAACAAGCAACAGGGCAATTTTCCTTTGATTTTGAATTTCATTTTAACTTCGCAAAATATATTTTAATATACATTCCGCAGTTCATCTGTAGCTGGGATTCGTGACAGCTCCATTAAACAAATGTATGCCTTTCATTGTATAAAGAAACTCAAGGATAACAAGGTAGAGGAAGCAGGGGTGGGGAGGGAAAGCACATTAAAGCTACGGCTTTATTAACCTCACGAGACTTCTCTGAAATCAGCAAGGGGAGTCTAAGGTCTTTAGGAAAATAAAAGCAAAAAGCATCTATGAGGAGTTTGCTATATATTCCTACGTGTTGTTGCTATATATTCCTACAGCCTCGTCCTCTTGCCGACAGCTAGCGCTCTCCTAACTCGCAACGCCAAGAGGTAAGTAAACTCAAGGAGGAGAGCAAGCGTTATAAATATAAGGGAAAAAGCTTGATTTTCTGGAAGAACGTCACTTACCTTTTCACCTCAGAGAGAGAGGATTAGCTACCCTAACACCCCAGACCCAGGCACAGCCTCTCTGCAGCCTCTCCAGCCCACTCCAGCTGGGCATCAGATGATGCAAACAATTTCTCTGCAGATGTTGAATTTCACCCCGAGTTGATAATTCTTACCAGCAACGTACTCTGAAGCTTTAAGCATCATTTGAGGTGCTTTGAGATGTCAGCATGTCAGGGAAGATGAGGACAGGATGCCATAGAGGAATGCTGATCAAGGATGAGCAAAATTAAGATTTGCATTCTGAATCATCAGGATTTCATGGGTGTTGTGCTCCTAAAACTTGCTTGTAATGAAAATTATTTACCAGTATTTCTGGTTCTTGAACAGTGCTATCGTAAATGACGCCTCTGTCTCCAGCTCACAAGACTGACTCAATAGTAAATAATAATTTAAACCAGTATTCAGGCAAAATTGCCAAGAAATACTTTAAATTTTGGTCTTTTCCTGATGGCAGCAGGCATGTGCCTGTGTTTTAATGCTTGTACCTTCGTTGTCAAACCACAGGAACTAGGTATCGATAGTTTTCTTTCTGAGAAGCAAACAGAGCCATGTACTTAGTAAAACCTCACCAGTGCTGGTGAAAGGTATTCACCAACAACTCAGCACGGAAGTAAAAAAGCACCAGAAAAATTCTTCTCGCTTTTTGTCAGGCAAGCGGTAGCTTTGAGGTTTCATGTTTATCTCTTGAAAGTTTACCAGAAACAGATCTTACCACTCTCCTGAGTTATTGACAAGTGGTTACACAACCCCATCAGCTCTAAAAAGCGTTTTTAGTGATAACTGGAAGATAAAAAAGACTTCAACTAAAAGCACAAATAGTCCTTTCTAAGGGCTTAACCCATCTAAAATTTTCCTCTTTCAAAGACAAGATCAAAAGTAGGGAAACAAAAAGGCAGTTCTAAGCAGGTTTATTTGTTATTTTTAGAACATAGAAGGACCTCCTTTTCAGATATCGTGCTATGCCACGTTTTCCCCAGAAGCTGCTGTGAAGAGCATGTCTGCTGAAGGCTGGGGGGAGCGATGACTGCAACCAGCCGGGAGCAGAACCTGCCTCTTGCAGGGTTAAACTTCCTCACCATCCCCAGCTCTACTCCCAGCTGGCTTCACCCCATCTAAGAGGCTTCGGACAGAAGGCAAAACCTCATGGGAGGAGGAAGAAACCCCTCCAGAATGAATAGCTGTCACCCCACGAACACAGCCAGGGTGGCAATGCTCATGAGGATGTGTCACTGCCCAGCAAGATGAACGCTCACCCATGTTTTTCTTATTTATAATGATTTTTTTCCTTAAATCCTTCCACACTGAGTAAACAGAACTGTGCTTCGTACAAAGGGCTCCATGTCCAAATGGAGATCAGTCTCAAGTGGTGTCCCTCAGGGGTCTATATTGGGATTGGTATTGTACAATATCTTCATCAGTGACCTACATGGTGAGATCAAGTGCACCCTCAGCAAGTTTGCAGATGACACCAAGCTGAGTGGTGCAGTTGATTTGCTAGAGGGATGGGATGCCATCCAGAGGGACCTGGACAAGCTCAGGAAGTGGCCACATGTGAACTTCATGAGGTTCAACAAGGCCAAGTGCAATGCAAGGTCTTGCACATGGGCTGGGGCAACCCTGGTATCCATACAGGCTGGGGGATGGAGGGGTGGAGAGCAGCCCTGCAGGGAAGGACTTGGGGGAACTGGGGGGTGAAAAGCTGGGCACGAGCCGGCAATGTGCGCTGGCAGCCCAGACAGCCAGCCGTGCCCTGGGCTGCATCCCCAGCAGCGTGGGCAGCAGGGCGAGGGAGGGGATTCTGCCCCTCTGCCCCGCTCGGGTGAGACCCCCCTGCAGCGCCGCGTCCAGCTCTGGGCTCCTCAGCACGGGGCAGACGTGGGGCTGCTGGAGCGGCTCCAGAGGAGGCCACCAAAATGGTGCGAGGGCTGGAACCCCTCTGCTGCGAGGACAGGCTGGGAGAGCTGGGGCTGTGCAGGCGGGAGAAGGGAAGGCGCCGGGGAGACCTTACTGCGGCCTGCCAGTGCTTGAAGGGGGCTGTACTTACCAGGGCCTGTAATGACAGGACAAGGGGTGATGGTTTTAAACTGAAAGAGGGCAGGGTTAGACTGGACATAACGAAGCAATTTTTTACCACGAGGGTGGTGAGACACTGGAGCAGGCTGCCCCGAGAAGCTGTGGATACCCCACACATCACTGGAATTATTCAAGGTCAGGTTGGACGGGGCTCTGAGCAACTTGATCTAGTGAAAGATGTCCTTGCCCACAGCAGGGGGGTTGGACTAGATGACCTTTAAAGGTCCCTTCTGACCTAAACCATTCTGTGATTCTATGAGTCTAATACTGCCAACCTCTGGATCATCTTCTATGAAAAAAAAGGGCAGAATTTCTCATACTTCTCTGGCTTACGGAGGCAGCAACCACAGCCGTGTCTTGCAGGGAGAATCAGCAATCGCTGGTGTCTCACCTTCAGAGAGCTGACAGCCAACGGGAAGCCCGACACCAAAGAGGTGCCCTTGAGAAGGTCAGAGCAGTAGCTAACACAAACTGACAAAGAGGTACCAAAATAGCTAAAATAATGAAAGAAAGTAAACAGGCACCGATTTATAACCTTACATCCACAGGAAGGGCTTGTACAGCAAATACTACATTAGGCAAAGAACAGAAAATCGTTAAATCCCGAAAACTGACGGACTCGCTTGAGTGTGGTTTTCAATTAAACGATACATCATCTTTGTGGCCCAGGCAGTAGAAATTCCTCGAGAGCAGCAAAGAACCCAGCAGACTAAAAAGCCATTAACATATCCAGCGTCATTTACTGTCCCGTTGGATGCTGATTACAATCCTGCTCAGCCAAGACACAAACATGTTTGCACCTCGTCTCCTCGGCACAGCGAGAGCTATCTACGTGGTGGGGCTGGAGACAACAATGAATTAAGCTTCCATTGCTCAATGAACCACCGCAGACCCAGAGGAAGGGGTTACAACCTGCATTAATGCTGTAGCCGTACACTAAAGGTGATGATAAATTGACCACTGCAGAAATGGCTGCGGTAGATTAACACGTTCCTGTTCCCAGGTTGTCTGTGAAGAGGATCCCACACTCACAGCTGAAGAGTTCGCGTGAGCATTTCTCACGTGCTTCAGCACAAGAAGCTTGGGTTTAAAAACCGCTGGAGAGGGCTCGGCCCAGCCTGGAGGACTCGGCCGCGCTGCAGATGAGGAGTGCTCACAAGAACCGTGCTGTTGGATGAACTCATGGGAGGCACCAGCTTTGCCACGTAGGTAGTGACCGACGGTGGAAGGACAATGACATCTCAGACCTTGGCAGGCTTTCTGCAGCTGGTGCCTGGTCATGGTCAAAGAATTAGGCTGGGTTTGTGTAGAAGTGTGAAAGCCTAAGAAAAAGGTGCATTTGCTTAAAATTTCTAGGAGTAGTAAGGCAAATGGATGAAGTGGTTTGTTCCAAAAGATAAGCAAAACCATAATCTGGATATTAAACCAAAGTAGTCAAAACAGATGTAATCAAAGTTCTGGGCAAGCAACGTCTAATGGAGGATGACCAAATTCTTACTCAGACCTTTTAATATTTTGAAGGAGCTAAGAACCAAAAGTTCTCCTTAATGGAAGAGGTGTGTGTCTCAAATACTTCCTGTATAAACAAAGTACCCAATCTGACGGTGCAACTATAGGATTTACATGTGAAAACAAAAGTATCTCATGGTATTTTTAGACAAAAAGGAACAGAAAGAGTTGTCAGATGTGAAACTACAACCAGCTCCCGTATCAAAACAGTTCTTCCTTAATTTTGCACAGAAGAGCCAAAGTCACTAGCAGACATCTGAAATCCCATCAACTGTTTTCTTCTCAACATATGCTTGAAACTTTTGTCTTTAGCATCGCGCAAGTGCCTCTAACGTACAAACATCTAACAGAAAGAGGTATTTCAACATTACGCAAACAAGGACTGCAGCAAAATCAAATGACCAAATAAAAACAAAATGGGGGGAGACTCAGATGGGGGGAGACTCGAACACCTTCAACAGGGTGAATGCTTTTAATACAAACTTTTTTGCTAGTGACAGCTGGCTATGATATCTTCATGACAAATATGAAAAGAAATGTGTTGGGGGCCTCCACATGCTCATTCTAGCTTTTCTTCTATTAAAAAAAAAGCAAACCCCAAGAAACCAGAAAGATTCAACCCTTCAGCGTTTGTATTTGGCAACCTAAAGAGAGAAATACATCTCCTGTAATTGTGGCTCCAGGCTGGCCAGCAGAAGTACAAGAAGCCCAACCTGAAGATACAATACTGCTGGTGGGTGTCCTCTGCAAAGCAGCAGAAGCTTCACTCCGCTCCCTGCACGTGGTCCACGGCGGTTGTCCTGTCCATTCTCTACCAGGCAACCCAGAGAGCCTTTTCCAGTGGGCATGGTGGGGGTTCCTGGTTTGTTTGTGCTCTCTGCTTTTTAAAAGCAAGGCTTCAGGAGTGCCCCAATGGCTTTAATTTGCACGTGGCGGAACAAGCCTGGGATTTCTTCTTTTCTAAGTCCCCAAAAGTGCTGCGTGCATCTTTATCTTGATCAGCAGGACTCCATTTCAAATACATGGCTGAAACAACATCCCTCTCTAAAACTAACAAAAGAGGTAGAAGAACAGATGATTTAGAAGTACGGTGACTGCCAAGCACGTCATCCGTGTCCTTCCTACCCCACCAGCAGCCCCTGGGAAAAGAGAACGGCAAGGCAGAGGTTACGACTTCAAGGAAACTCACCTACGGTAAATACGTCTCACGAGATACCATTTATGAAGTGTTGCAACACTTGAAAACGCTGTTAACAGCAGGAAATCTATTTAAAGTGGAAGGAATATGATCATTAAGGAATAAAGAGGGAGTTTCGGCTCAGCAAAGACCTAGGGCTAGGGTGGGGGAGGGAGCATCTCGGCGATTGCATTTACATTTTTTCATCTCAAAGCCCCATCGCAGGATAAAGGGGATGGGAACTCAATCACAGCAACTGGATTTCATGCCAAGCCAAAAAGTCCATTTGCTAGAGGAAAGAATGAAATTTAATAAGACAGGGCAGGGGGGATAAGGAAAGGCTGGGAGGTGCCAGGTGGGATGAAGGCAGCTCACTGCAGGGGCTAGCCCATCAGTCCCCTAAATTAGGGGAAATCCAGAGCAGCTGAAGAGGCACCTCACCCTTAAAATTAATCTAGAACTCACTCTTCCTCCCTGCAACGATATCCAATTTCATAGTGAAGAATTTAACCCTTTACTTGCCTGGGCTGCATCCATCAAGCTGCCTGACTTTAAGAGATGTCTCAGGTAAAGCCTGGCCACTGCTGGGTGAGTGATTTGTACTGATTGCTTTGGAAAGCAGGGGGGGGAAGAAGAAAATAAAGAAGAAAAGCTGCGTACAGGCCAGCCTGCAGCATGCTCCAGCCCAAGACCCTTAGCCTGCAAGCTCCCAGCCTGGGCAGGTATTAATCGGCACCTGGAAAGCAGGAGGCCGGCAGCAGGGAGAACACACCACTGCCTTGCGAGGTCACCTCTTCAAAAGCTCAGATACTGGAGAGAAAAATAAAGACACCTTAAGAGTCGTAGGAGCTAAGATTTTTTGTTTGTGTGTAATACGGCTTACCCGCTTCCAATCAAAAAGTAGCTGTTATGTCCAGAGGGAAAGGTGATCTTTTTTATGGTGAAAAATCCTGAATCCAACTGTGCATTTATCAGGCAAAGTGCAGTTTAATAATTAACTCTAAGCAGCACTTACAGCACTGGATCAGGACTCTGCTGGTTTCTTACCACTCACAGGCAGCCCCCCCAGCTCCTCTCCACGCAGGCAACTCCGAGCTAAGGCAGGACAGCGCACAGCAATGCAGAAGTTATATTATTTCCAAATTTTACAGCCATGCCTAATTACCACCATCACTTGTGCTACAAATGTAAGACACTGAGGCCCAAAAACGCATGTCAAGCACTAGGCAGCCACATGGAGCGGGGCAAGGAGGGATGGCTCTCAGCTACCACTACCCCTGTGCCCCATCTTGGGCATCCAATTATCCACCCTCTGGCCACCAAATCAATCAGGGGAGGGCATCTAGAACGGGGCACTAACATCTCCAAGCCACCACAGTCCCTGCTGCAGCGGTCATCCAACCACAGTTTAGGGAAGCAGCCAACTCAAGGACAGAAACCAGGTGGCCAAAGCAGCCTGCAGAGGACATACATCACCAGTATCTTACTGGGAATAGTATTTACACTGCACTGAAGAGAAGCATTGAGCCACGCTCAGTCCAGAAGGAAATATCCCATTTTCCATTGCATTCCAGCCAAAACCAGCTCTGATGCAAAAGTTTCTTGCAACACCAGCTATTTCAGATGGGAAATTGTGATACAAGCAATATAAAACTTCATCAGACAAAAGCAGCTGCAGTGATATATGTAATTTTTGCCTTACGGCATGCCAGCCAGAAGCTGGTTTTCCAGGGGAGTTAGCAGGGGTACGGGTCCCCCGCTCTCCTGCGTACTCACGGTCCACAGCAGTAAGCATTCCCAGTCTTGACGGAGAGAGGCTGCAAATCCCACAGCCATACAGTAGCTGCAGCCAAAACATCATCCAACTGCTATTTGTTTTACCATTTTGTCCATTTCTAAATATATTCTACTGTCTTCCGACTCCATTACAATAATTTTCCTTTAAGATATTGCCAGCTGTGGGCAAACCACAGAAGTGTTCAAGTTGTTACACACATCAACTAGTAAAAGCTACAAGGATGCTGAGTACACACTTCTTGCTCTGGAAGTTGTAGTAGCCCTTGTCATAAAACATTTTGATTTCCCAAGTTTGTGACTTTTAAAATTCTCTAGTTATGGACTCATTTCACCTGATCAACACCACGAGCCAGCCTACAGCATAACACTGACTTACCAAAACCACATATTATTCTTTAGCGCAAATCCTTTGCATACCATTCTGCCACTGCAGCAATTAGCTATTCAATTTTGCAAAACATATTGAGAAAGCTCAGTTGATTCAGGCAATAATTTCATCTTTACGAGCTTTTAAAACAATTCTCGTAGCTACGAATGCAATGCAGACTGACTGCACATCTCACGTATGGAAAACAACCCAAAGGATGCCAAGGACAGAGAAAAACAGTGACTTTTGCTTTCAGCAGTCTCAATAATTAATTCCGCATGAAGAGGTGCTCCAGCAGAAACCACCTCCATGACAGGCTTAAACATTTTCCACCAGAGGAAAGAAGAAACAGAGACCCACAACCTTACCTCTATCTCCCCGAGGTGAAAGATGGTTCATGGGAAAAACTGGACTCTTCAGTTAATTAAACAGCAAAACAACAGAATCCTAGAGCCTCAGCAAACGCAGGCATTGACCTTCCATAGGCAGTCTTCACATGAACTCTTCTGATCTCTTCTGACCAGCATCAATTACTGAGTCCTGCAGAGGAAAAGACAGTTTGTCTGCATTATCTTTCATTTATCTTTCAAATTATTATTCACACAATGCAAATTTCAGTGTTTTAAGTAGAAAACCAGCAAAGTTGAGGTGAACTATTAATTCACAGCAGCATCATTAATAACATGCTGACCCTCTCAATACTATCAATTGCAAGGTATTTTTTCTTATTTCATTCGAAAAGAATTCATCAAGGTTTCTCAAGCTTTAAGCTACTTGGGGAAATACTGTAAATGAAAGCTTAATACTTCAACTGATAAGTTGTTTTTTTTAAATTCTCCCCTCTCTCTTTGCCAATGCTACTCCTAAGAAATAAAGATTACCCTCCAGAAAAACACAGCACAGATCTAGTAGCAAATCTGCCATAGCGAGACAGCATCTACGCAGCACAGGAGATAAAAACTAGCACCAGAAAATTACAGTTGGTGTTTACAGCCAACAGGCTGCAGACCACCGCCGAACTCATAAAGCTCAAAGATAATGAGATCCTTCCCTGCCTCACAAAGGCACGGAGAGTAAATTGCTGTTGTTACTAAGCATTAAGCTAGAACCGGATCAAGGGGATTTCTCCAGTTCCTCCTCTTGCGCAGACTTTCTGTGTTGCCGTCGATAAGCCAGGTAGCCTCTGAACCTGAGAGGAGCATAATTATTTCTCTGAAGCACGTATGCCAATAAAAGACACCAAGACTGCAGCATGTCCATTTTCTTCAGCTATCCCCTCTCCTGTAAGTCATACCAGTCCAAACCTTGTTCCTCTCGAGCTGAATGCTAGTACATCAGCTAACCTGCGGCTTGCAAAGACCTTGCCTGGTTGAACAACTTAAGTTCATAAAATAGGGCTCTTCACATTGTGATGCGCTGCCTGAATTCTAATGAAAAAGGTAGTAGTTTTTTAAAAACCCATGGTAACACTGAGATGAGCTTCATAACCTTTCTTCCAAGCCACTCCACACACGATTTCTACAGCCAAGCTTGCTACCAACCCCTTCAAATGCTCCAAGACAGAAGTCCCAATATTGCTTTTGAACTTTTATTTGTAGTAGCTATAGGATGCAATTCATCTTAATCAACCTCAGACACTTAAGAGCTGGTTGGAAACTGGAGCTGGTAGTTCCAGGGTCCCTCTGTAGTCAATAAACAGGTCCACGAATCTCCCCTTGGAGCTGCTGGATGGAGAAGTCTGCAGGTCCCCAGCAGCCCAACCGGCCCCAAAGGCTGGCTGCTGCTTCAGCGGATCAGGCTGGGTCCCCAAGGAACCACCACGTTAGGAGTCCACATTAAATTACTTCCAGGATGTGTTTATATTCTTTCTTTCTCCTATCTCTCACAGGGCTACTAGGATTACTGGGTTAAATTTATACCTCTAAATGCGAGCATCTGAAGTTATATGAGGGGAGTACCATCATTAGTTCAAAACCTGCTTGTCCCCATCGCTGCTCCTGCTCTTACAAAAGAAATTACTCACATGGACACGGTCATTAGAATACTGTCTTAATAACGCACCCGCCATTAGCAACACAAGACTCTTAGAAGTCATTCGCTGCAATTTATTCATGAGAAATCAAGTAGGCGAAAGGAGAGAGGAAAACTCACACGGCAGCATCGTCTCCAAGGCACTGGCAAAGAACAACTCCAGAAGCTTACGGATCCGCATCCAAACAGAGAGGTGTGACTAGAGCACATCCCGACAGGAGATGGGATGCCTCCCTTATTAAGCATCCCTTTTTACACACACGTGCACATAAATGAACACAAAAGATGCACAATATTGCTCAGGCTTCCAGTCTGAAAGTTGCATTTTACCAATAGGAGACGGCCTTTGATTTCTCAATTATATATATGTCCCAGCTGCTCTCACTACCCCTACAATAAACAGACAAAATGATGCTAAGGAATGAACGTTAAAACTGGAAAAATGTATATAGTAACGGAAACTTTAAGAATATGTTTCCAGATTCCTGGGACGAGGTGTGTGTCTGGGGGGGATTACGCTCCCAAAACTAAAAATGGAAGATAAAAATACTTACCTCAACCTGGCTCTCATGAAAAGGAGAGCAACAATCAGAATAAAAAAATATATATAACAAAGAGAAGAAAACCTAAACTAATTATGAAAATACATCAGAAACGTAGTGATATGAAACAGCAAGAGAAGCAAAATGCAATGAAAGGAACCACAATACTCACAGGTTTGAGTGTATCGGGTTATTACCTAGGAGCGGCAAATACCAGCAGTGGCCGCGCACCGTTACTGCACAGGAGCAGAGCAAGCACCAGCAATATTATAGGAACGGCAGGAGAACGCAACAAATATTTCTGTTCATTAATTAAGAAAGAAACCAGATGGCATAGTCATGCCATAGGAAACATTTTCTCTTCCAAACAGCGATGCAGGCAGATGTGAAACAACAGCTACCAGAGCTGGTCGTTTTTAAGTCAGGAGACCTTCAGCTGCATCCCAGAGGTTTTAAAAGAGCTGGACAAGAAACCCTCTGGACCATTTATTGTAGCTTCCTGCAGGTGTTAACTCGGGAGGTTGAGAGCATCGAAGGACACGCTCTTGTGTCAGTATTTTAAACTCGTGAGCAGGATGACCAGGCTAATAACAAGCTACTGGTCCAGCTTACATCCCAGGACGACAAGGGAAATGCTGGTATAAAACCTAATTAGGAATTACAGGAAGTAAATAACTGATGTCTATCAACACATAGGTCTTAAATCAACTGTATGTGTTTTTATTAAGACTACAAGATTGGCTGCAAACTGTAACAGCTCTGATGCAACACAGAGTTTGATAAATCGTTTAACTTTGTAAAGTATGATTTCTAAAGTAACTGGAATTACATTACATAACATGGAATATATTAAACAGAATAATAATTGGCCAAGTGACAGGTCATAAAATATAACTAGATCGTCATTAATCACGTGCTCACACTGAAATCCCAGAAGGAGCAGTTCTTGCGCCCTACATTACTCATCCTCCTGCAAGCCATGAGCAAGAGCCACCACAGCTCAGACTCACAGCGACTCTGAAAGCTGCAGACAGCGAAGGACACAAGATACAGATCTTTTACCAGCGTGACCACAAGCAAAGACCTTGCACGTTTTTATCACCAAACATAAACTTGCATCTGGGAGCAGAGACCCTCCCCAATCCAATGGGATATAACAGAGAAGGGACAGACCAGCAGCCTGTGAAGGCAGCAGCAGCCTGCTCAGTGCAAGAACAAGGGGGCAAGAAATGAAAGTAGCAGGTGGTGAGTCCAAAACCAAACAAGAAACAGCGGTTTCTTCACACATGACCCAGCTAAGGAGTCCAGCTCCTTGCTGCAGGATGTTGTGCACGCTAAACGTCTGTGCGAGCTCAAGGGAAGACTGGCCATGTCACAGAGCAGACACCCGTGATGGTTACTAATAAGATGGATGTCATCTCTGGCTGGGAAAGTCCTGGAGATGTTGAAAGATCAGACTTGAGAAAGTCTCATACAGGGTCTGCCCAGTTCTCGCATCCTTCTGGAGGCTCCGCTTTTAGAAACAGGGTGCAGATCCATCAGTTCTAGTCTTACATTCTCACCTAACAGTAGAGGAAACCGTACTTTGGAAACGATCTCAGTGCTGGGGGACCACCACCCGCACATGGCTCCCCAGCGCGGCTCCCTTTGGCAACAGCACTGCATCGTCCATGTGCATAAAAAATTCCAGAATGTGGGAGCCCAACCCACTATTTCAAAGACAACTGAACTCAGGGAGGCCCAGATGAGCCTTTCGTGAAGGTGACCATATACAGATACTATTAACAACCTCTTCTTTTCCAGAGATGGTGAACCCATGGCTTCTGAACCAGAAGCAGCCTACAGGCAGCCCCAGAGTCACTCCTGGACTGCAGCACAGTTGCACAAGAAGGAGGGGGTGATGCCATCCTAAGGTTTCTAGAATCCTAGGATTCTCTGAGCCGCACCAGCAGAAGAAAGCAGGTTTGAGAGGCAGACAGAAACGCACGCCTCCTTTAGAGAGCACCAAAGACAAAATTCCCTGGCAGAAGCGCTCCATCCCCTCGAGCTCTCCCATGTCCCACACACTTTCCTGACCTCAACCATATGAAGATCTTGCTAAGCTTTCCCAGGTCATTACTACACAACCTGTCTGCAGGCCACTACCCGTAGTCCATGAAAATCACAGGAAAAAGCTAAATGAGCTGGATCGTGGCTTTTCCTTCCAAAACATAATGCCTTGAGGCAATAATAAAAGACACTTTGCAAGTGCTATTATGCACAAGCTTTCAGTTTAAGATACAGAGAGATCTGGAGGATGGATAAAAGAAATAAGTATCCATAGATTATATGCATCAACAGCCCCGGATATTTTTCCCTTTCATCAGAAAGCCTTTTAATTAGTAAGAATATGCACTTAGAGATCTCCAACATAAAAAACCCCATGCCCTTTCACTAAAGCTGGCATTGACTGATGACCTTTGCTCTTCTGTCTTCTTCCCAAATCCTGTATTCAGCATTTTTGTGCTCAAACTATTGACAACTTTCACAGAATGAAGTGATTTGCTTTAGGTATATTCACGTTTTTTCCCCCCAACACAGCATCAAAGTTGGGTTGTTCCCTGCAACCCAACAGAGCAGAAAGAAGAAATATCCCACGCAAGTCAGTGGATTGGACGCTGGTTTTGAACAGTTGAAGCCGAGGGCAGGAAGTGGGTTATCCACGATCTTGTTAAGCATATCCTTTGAAGCTGCTTTGAGCAAGGTTCAGACCGGATGACCTCCTGACACCCCTTCCACCTGAACTATCCCGCATTAACTATAGCAGATTCAGCGTATCAAAAGCTCTCCTTACCCTGTGAAAATGTATTCAAACACACACAGAAGAGCCTGGTGTGTTCCTGAACCCATCAGTCTTCCCATCCGTATGTCTGCTTTGAAATTCTACTAATCAGTTGAAAAATAGTGGAGAGTACAAGGAAGCTAAAGTCTAGCATGGTGTTTAGGCTCAAGGTCAACTGCTAATATATTTCTGAGTAAAAAATATCCACTAAACCACTTCAGACATTCCAGTGACCAGAAAAAACAACTTCCTGTCATCCTTCACCCAAGCTAGATCTCACCCAAAACCTTTCATCTTTAGCTTACTACAACATTTTCCAGTCCCTCAAAGTCATGTGCTTTCTACTGCATCTTCAGCCATGGACCCACAGGGCACAAACGCTTTGCAGCTGAGTTCTCACACAGCCCGTGATGGACCGAGCCACCACAGGACCTTTGAAGCAGTCATCATTTAGCATGTGAAACATGCATCTTTCAATACCTCCCTTGTTATATTTTACTTAAGGCTCTAAATATTTTACCGGTGACTGTTTAATATTAAAATGCATAAACAAGGGTCCGTGGAGCCAGGACCAGAAAGAGCATTACTCTCTTCACTTGATGAGCGGGCTCCAGACCTACAACATGAAGACAAACATGAACATAGCTCCAGGTTTGTCCAACGTTGGCCCACGCTGTGGCCGTCGGATCGTCTCCCGTCTTTCTGCTTGCAAAAGTTTGTTCCATTTAGCCTAGGTAATCAAAGCTAATAAATTATATCCAATGATAAAAAGCAAGTGGAAAGGAGTTAGGAGGGAGTTAATGTTTATTGTATGTTGACAGAATCCATAATTTATTTACTTGTTTTTCACTGCTGTGCTATATACAAAAAGGGCACACTACAAAGTAGTATTAAAAAAGAACAGCTTCGTTACAAGGGGTTGCAGGGAGCCTCTCCAACAGATTTCTCTTCTGCCTGCTTACAAGTAACGTGCAGCACCAAATATTTTTTGCAACTCCTCCAAACTCCAAGGCTGTTGGGCCAGTGTAAAAGCTGCATTTTTTAAAAGGGATATTTAATCTCCCTGGAGTGAGGACATTCAGGCAACAGTTTCAAGGCAGTGCCAATTCTCACTACATTTCCCCCCCCGTGAAAGTACTCTTTCAGGTTGCCTTTAAATTTGATTTTGCTTAAGAACTTATACACGTTTTTGGGCATCTGGAAAGCCTGTTTTCCTCCTTATCTACTTTTTCATGTACTACTGCCTGATACCAATACCAAATAAGTGTTGCAGGAGACAGAGAGAAAAGCTGTTTTGCAAGAGGGCTAAATCTGTTTGCCAGTTAACTGTTGCAAATTAAAAGGTCAGAAAAACAATCACTGTATTTGGAAAGAATAATTTTACACAACTAAGACTTCAACAACAAAAAAAATAGAGCAACTTTGTTCCAGTAAAGCGAGTTGTCTTATCTACCCACGAGGAAGTTTAATAAACAGCTTTCTGTACTTCTAAGGTTTTGAACACATGCCAGGTTTTGCAGGGATCTCGCTCGTCCTAGATGAAACTGCAGGGCTTTAACTGAAAAGCAGAAAGTGTAAAATATGTTTTAAAATAAATCTGAAGGAGAAATTGATTGCGTTTGTTCGTTTAGGCAATCAATAACAACAGGCAACGCTAATACTAAAGTTACATCCGCAGATTGTTCCTACTTTTATGGATCATGACCGATGAATTAACCTGCCGCTTCCCAAAGCCCGAGGTACTCCTGCAAGACAGGAGAGGCGCATCACGGAGCCCAGGTTAGGAGCCATGCCAGACTTCTGCAGGTCTCCACAACAGTCTCAAGTGTCCACAAATGCTCAACCTGCCACAGGTCTCCTACACCATCATTGGCTTTTCTTCATTCACCCGCCTCATCGCAACACAGAGCCCAGAGTTCCCAATTTTGATATTTACGCAAACTGCTGTTATTTTGAACCAGCTCGAGATTTCACTAGTGCTGTGAAGCCATAATAGCACTTTGCCGGCAGAAGTCCCCAGCCGGACCACTTCAGGAGCTTCAGGCGGCAGAAATCAGACAAGTCAAAATCTCTCCCTTGCCATGACTTGACCATCATCAGCTCTGGGGGACGCTGAACCTGCTGCAGGATCCTGCAAAGAGAATAAACCTGAAAGCTTTTTCGCAGATGACACTTTCCGAGGGTGCTTCAGCCATCCCTACTGCACTACATGCAAGCAGGACTCCTGTTTTGCATCCTGAAGGCAGAAGTGTGCTTTAAGGGGAATAAGAAAATCCCAAGACCAAAACCTGAAGCGTTTTTCTATCCACCCACAACCCAGCGCCCCAGGTGCCCACTTGCTACACTTTGCCAAATTAATCCATAGCTCACTCCTAGCCAAAGGAATCATAAATTTATGCCCAAAAACTCTCAAGTCATTAACGGCCTTAACTACACACTTTATTTAGTTTTTAATAACTTCCTGATATAGATTAGATCCAACTTTACTCCTCCCTCACTGGCTGAACATGAACTCTACGAACACCCTAATTTCTGGAACAGCATCCACATTCTCAGAATATTCGGTTTCCCTCATTAGGGCAAATTTGGTTTCGAGCCAAACAACATATAAATAATTATTTACACAGCTCACTACTCCTGCGGTGCTCAGGTTCATTTTCTTCCAAAGGCTCACAGTTATCTTAAAAAGTGTCTACCGTCATTTGCAAACTCTTCTGTCAGACTGATGCCAAAGGGTGACAACCGCTTGCTTGCTTGATGTCAGCTTCTTGGAAAGGCTGAAATCGCATGACAATTCCAAAGGACTATACTTGAAATTATCTCCGAGCAATCTAGGAGAGATGATCTCCTACAGAAGAGAATAACTGGTTTGAAGAGCTGAGCAAATGCTAATTCCTTGGGCTGGAAAGAAGATGTGTGTTTGAAAGTGGAACTTAAGCTGTCACAGGTTCCCTGTTCCAACAAAACCAGCTCCTACCACACTTTAAAAATAAATCCCTAATCTGAGATCTGCAAAGAGCAATCTTCATCTCAGGAACATGAGACTGACTTAATTCTTTCCTACCTTTTTTTCTCTCTATTGAAAGCCAACAACAATGATTAAATGATGACAAATGGGTTTGTACAGGTACCATCGTGAAACAGGCTGCTGTCCAAGTAAACCGTAAGTGATGCACAAATACGCTGTTACACCAAGTGATGCACAGACACTGTGGTGGCCTCAACCCTTCACAAGCACTTAACAGCTGTGCACTGGATTACAAGTATGTGGTACAGTACTTTAAACTGTTTACTTTCTTACTATCCATCATTAAAATGTGCTTAACAACAAGCACCAGCAGCCTGGGACAGAAGGACAGGGAGCTGCTGGAGCAAGCCCAGTAGAGAGCCACAAGGATGCTCAGGGGATGGAGCATCTCCCTGGGGAGGAAAGGCTGAGAGACCTGGGCTTGTTCAGCCTGGAGCAGAGAAGGCTGAGGGGGATCTCCTCAGTGCTTATCAGTGTCTGAAGGGCGGGTGTCAGGAGGGTGGGACTGGGCTCTTCTCAGCGGTGCCCGACGACAGGACAAGGGGCACCGGGCACAAGCTGGAACACGGGAAGTTCCCCTGAAACCTGAGGCAAAACCCCTTTGCTGTGCGGGTGCCAGAGCAGCGGCCCAGGCTGCCCAGAGAGGCTGTGGAGTCTCCTTCCCTGGAGCCATTCCCCCCCCGCCTGGACGCGGTCCTGTGCCCCTGCTCTGGGGGTGCTGCTCACGCAGGGGCTGGACGAGGGGAGCTCCGGAGGGCCCTTCCAACCCCCGCCGCTCTGGGATTCTGTGCTTTTTGCCTTTTTTCCTTCCACAACAAAATGTAATTTTAAAAAAACTAATGGAGAAGGATATCGTAAATAAAACCTGTAAAAGATATTGTATATAACATTACAGAGTTCAAAAATTTTCCTTAATATATTAACATGAAGAAGGTCTACTAGAGTCCAACAGCAACAACTTTGCTATTAATTCATATGTCTGGACTTCCAGCTCTTAATTGTCCTTGTGTTACATTTTTAACTCTAAAGATGCTTTATTGTCCTGGCATGAAAACAATAACAGGGGGAGGCATTAGGCATTGTGAAATCCTAATTCCCTTGATTTCAATGAATTTGGAATTTCAATTACGTTAGACCTCAAATATCGTTTCACGAGGGCCAGGGTCACGCTGAGTCAAGCTTGGGAGTAAGCTGACGACGCAAAGCACTCTGCACCATCACGGGTACACATCTCTAATAAAAATGTCACTGTCCTCAGCCCTGTGATTTCAGATCTGTATCTCATCACCTTTATTGCATCCAAACCGTGGCAGAGCTCATTATATCCAGAAGCAATTTAGAAGTTTCTGAGAAGCTGACTCAATAGGTTTCTTTAAAAAGTACAGCCAACGAAATAATTTTAGCATGTTCTCTGATGCTTCTTGAGTGTCGTGTCTTAATGATTAAATATATTGGGACGATGAAAGGGAAAAAAGAAATGAAGACGACTTTTTGAAACAACCGCCACTTCAGGATCTGAAAACTGCTCTTCTCTCACTGCCCCCATTACTCACAGCATTACATCTGAGATTTTTATACAATGCAGATAGCTCAGATAAACAGAGTGGATATGAACACAGTAGTACTGTGCTTGCTATAATCCCTGGCTGACAATTAAATAACACAAAGCATATTAATACTAAGCAAACAGTTATACTGCAGTTATAGCTCCATATTTTATGGAACAGCATAAATCCATATATGCATAATATAAGAATACGTAGCTATGGCTACAGAAAGAAAATTCAGTAGTAAAAAGGTAATTCTGAGGACTCTAATGAGTGGAAAAAAAATGTAAAGTGAAACCTTCATCACTGCTATGTTACTGCACACTAAAATAAAGTGTTGCTTAAACAGTTTAAATGCATGTTTACCTTTTTTAATTATTCCAGTACAGTACTCGGGGAAAAAATACTGAGACTTTATAAAAAAAAAAAAAAATTACTTAA
>VZTV01093633.1:0-11862 GCA_013400875.1 Anhinga rufa
GTGAAATTCTAAGTAGTGTTGA
Source organism: Anhinga rufa (assembly GCA_013400875.1). Lineage (NCBI taxonomy): Eukaryota > Metazoa > Chordata > Aves > Suliformes > Anhingidae > Anhinga > Anhinga rufa. The sequence continues at coordinate 23 of VZTV01093633.1, forward strand.
GAACATCATCTAGACTAACTGCAAAAAGGAATGAGAAAATAAAATATGGAGAATTGTAAGAGGATAAACATATCTGGAGGTTCTTAAAAATATTTTTACACTAGACTCATTAAATAGGTATGCTACAAAGTTATGATCATTTACACTGCATATATTTTATTCCAATTTTCTATTTCATTAGTTTTAGATAATGGTCAAAGCCTTTTCTGTTCAGTCATTTTTACAGCCCTCTTGGACCCCCTATGCACTCTTTTAATTAATGTACAAAAAGTGCACTCTAGGCAAGATTAAGGAGAAAAATCTGGATAGTATCATGATGTAGGGGTACAGATTTGTATCCGGGAAACCTAAACACTATTGGAAGCCGATCTTGTGCATATGCTATTACACAGAGAGCAGACTTGTCTTGATCAACAATAAAAATAAAACATTCACCTCATACTAACCAACTTTTAATCCAATCCCCTGAATAAATCCTGTTTATCTGAGTTTTATACAAAGAACCAGAATGTAACTCTCCAAGAATGCCCAAACTCTTCCTGACCTAAAGAGTTTTGGATGTGAAAAAAAAAAATAATCTGCCTTAGGGTCTTTTGCATAAAGATTAATTTGTTTTTCATTTCTCAAGTGCAATAACTATGACTGTGATTTTCAACCCACATATGGGGATATTTATATATTTCTTTGCCATCAAATCCAGCATCTTTCCTGTCCTCTCTCTGAAATACTTCTATTCAAAACACTCATTTCTTACCTGCATTAATTTATATGAAGTAATTATTCAAATAGAAATATATTCCTACTGAATAGAAACAACATTTTAAAATTACTATGGCATAAACAAATCATGTAAGTCTCCACACATAGAAGTCTTCTTGGAAGAGTTATACTAGCTGATCTTAAAACAGACTTTGGAAAATCAAAAAAGGTACTTGAGAACATATTGAGTATAAATAGGTGAACATTTAATACAGGATTTTGAATATCTTTTATTGGAAATAAATTAGAGATCACTGTTGGTGATTCTTTGGTAATAAAATAACAGACTGTATAGAACATTACAGCTCTGTGGGTTCAAAGATAGTTTTTAACTAAGATATCAACAAGAAATTATGGAATTTCATTAGCAGTATTAATGACAATTAACTGTTAGATGGAAATCAAACTCCTATTCTCTAATTATTCATTTTGGCATTTCTGTTCTATAAGGATCATTTTATTTACATGTGTATACCAAAATGTTGGGCTAATACCTCCAGACTTAGTTTTGTTCTGTCCCAGGTGTGTACACAGAGGCACTTACCTTCTTCCTTCCACAGACACCTGCAGGAAGGTTGGATCAGATAATTTTGAAATATGCATCACGTTAGTTTTGTGCAAGTTAAATCACTTAAATTTTAATCCCAGACTCATTAAGAAAATAATCCCTCCTTCAAAAAAACTATTCATAAAATAATCAGTCTTCAGTTTTTGTTTGAGTAATGATCACTGAAGTTTCTTTACATGCCATTAAAATTCGATATTTGAAAGCAATCCAACAGTAGCAATAAAGGTCCATATTGGAATGACAAATGCTGTATGCATCACGAAGCCAGATTTTTGCCTTGAGTGATTTCATCAGCTCATTTTGAAGTTTCTATCTGACATTTAAGTTAGCTATTAAATATAACTATGGGAACCATCTGGAGAGCTACTGTAGGCAGAATAGCCTATTAAATGTGATCTGCCATAATGGCATGCCTTTAGATTAGTTATCTTCTGTTTGATTGCAGTCTGAACTAGTAATTTATTTACTAATTTTATAAAATTCAAATTTAAAGCCTTTCACTGTCGCTTACATATGATTGTATTTGACTACAGTTATCTCTGGAGGTCTGACTTTAGAACTTGGACTCATTTCTTAACTCAACAGGAGACTGGTAATTCAAGTTTGTTTACAAAGTGTGCAGTGCCCTAGTGAGGACAAGTTGCTGTTGCGTGGTATCTTCACCTTAAAACATGTAAAAATAGCAGTGCAAAAGCCAAAATGCTGAGTTGAGAGAGGAAGTGTGGGAAGAAATCTCATGCCTTCTTACAGATATGAAAGAAAACATTATTTCTGGAATCAACAAATAAATTAAGCCAGGAATTTAATGTTTAATTGTACGTGATAAGCCATCTCAATATTCAGGACACTCTAATTTACACTAATAACACCACAGTGAAAAATTAAGGAATAATTCCTGCTGTCCTCTTGCACAAAACCCAGCAATGATTTTATAAATGCACTGAATTCATTATGTGAAATGATTTGAGAGAAGGGGGAAATTTCCATTATCTTTCCACATCTGCCAATTTCTCTGTTAAGCAATAAATTATACTTTCCTGATATACCCATATTAATCCTGTGAACTCAGCCTCCCAGCAATTCTGATCTCATGTTAGCCCCTGATTACCACCAGAGTTTTGCATATTATCTCCTTCCTGCGGGTTCCGACACCTTCAATAATGCCTGTAGAAACCCTAACTGTTTTTTTTCCCCCCAGGTTGGGGGAAGGAATAAATCAGAAAGCCTCACTTTCCCATAAGTGTTAAACATGTGCTGTTCCACTGATCTTACATTTCAAAAATTATTTTTCTACGTCTATGACCCACTGTGACTTGTCAGTTTACACTCCAATTAAAATTCCATGAATTGTGGCTGAATAGTCTTTAAATATCTTGGCTTCATATTCCTAGGGCAATTTAAAATTCTTAAACATGTCATCAAAAGTTACTGTAAACAGTGCTGTATTGATTTTCACTTAGCTGTGCATGTGAGGTTTGACCTTTTTAGCTCTGACCCAGCAAGTAAAACAAGAATATCAGAGCCTCCAGCTTTGGCTCTAGTCCAGATTTCAGCTGATGGCTTACATTTCATTAGACTTAGATAATTTCATAATATTTTGTTAGTCTTAGACCCTCAAATGAATCTAGCTACTATTAGGACTCATCAGGCATAGTGTGGGCATTTTAAAGCAAGCTACACATCCTTACTAACAAATATAGTTAGGTGCTATAAGAAGAAGCCTGAAGAACCCAAGGATGACAATCAGTAATGGATGATGATCACCAGAGACAGGTGGTGTGCAGTCAATTTAAATCAAGTAATATTTAAAACATTGTTTGGTTGCTGACTCTGTTTTACCTCTGAAATCCATTCCAACTTGTTGGGTTTTTAAAAAACATCTGAAATGTACATTTTGTACATAAGAGAATATCACTGATGCATCATCGCTAGATATTCTTTGACCACACACTTGTTTTCTTTCTTCCAAAAGCCCTGAAGAAACAACCCCATGCATATTAAAAGGAAGAACAAACTGTAACCCAGAAAGCCCTAATATACTGTAGTCTTTTCAATTAATAATGTCACGGGCAGTTGAGCATCATGGAATTAGATACTTCAGAATGCTCTACTCCACATTTTTCAAGCAAAAAACTATGACATATAGAGTCTTATTACTTAGAAGAACAGTGGAGCTTGAAGCCCATGCACTAAGTTTGAGCAGCCTTGGTGAAAATGGGATCTCGTTCCCTCATTATGCAATCCGACATCCTTCATCTGAAATCAAATGAGATAATAAAGTAAGAAAGATGAGATATATTTTCTGCATAAAGAACCATATAATCCTTTATCTCATTTAAATAATAGATTCATAACATCTTTTTTTAACCATCCAACTAAATGATGCAGTGAAATATTAATAAATCTGCATATTTAATAAAACTAATACCACATTGCTAAATGATATCCAGATTAATTGATATCCCTGGAGGTATACCAAACAACACTATCTTGGTTGTGGTTGGCTGTTGGATCTGAAGTTTGTAAAGGATTGTATTTAGCAACGTGTCTCAGTATTGTGCAAATTTTGTCTGTACACTGTGCCAAATATCAGCACAGTATTAAAATACTGGATTTATTTTATGCTTGCTTTCATTGAAGACAGGACTGTGCTGATGTTTGAGACTGAGTACCAAGAGTAACATCCTTAATACTTTACAAGGCAATTTCTTAACTTCTCATAATAAAGGAATCTCAACAGTTATTGAGAATCAATGCAATGGGGTATTTTCAGGCATAACGAAGGCATTTGCCTCACACTTGTACTGTGAGTTGGGCCTAAATAGGTCCTTTTCTCTTCTCTGACTTGTTTTTAGCTGTGTCAAGCATAAATTTCTGGTAAGAAATAAAATGTCAGACAAGAATATTGATTAGGAAGCAATGAGCCATTAAAGGCAAATCAAAATTATCCTGACTTTCCCTGGAGAGGACTAAACAAAAGGGAAATGAAGAACCAAATCCACTGCTGAGCAAATGCCTGACAGACTGAGTGTTCAGAAATTACAGGGACAGCAAACAAAATGTTTCCTGTTTGCTTCTGGCTATAAAGCTTTTTGCACATCTTCTATCATTTCCAAGTACGGCATAGCCAGGAATTAATATATCTTCATAACAACTCGCTATGTAAAGAAGGGTCTTCAGGCTTTTAAGAATGGAGAACTGGGGCATAAGAATTTAAGGCTCAAATCAAAAATAGACCACATGAAGATATCTATAGTGAAAATTAAGCAGAATATAGGCATGTAGTTTCAAATTTGAAGTCCTTAAACCCGTGGTCATTCGCTACCTATTTCCAGAGACCCCCTAAAGCTCTAAGTGCTTAATTCATTAATATTAATGGCTCCTGTTTGCCTGAAGAATTTCTACTCTCTCAGAAATAGAGTTGACAGTGCAAAGCAATCTGATTAGTTTATTAGTCCTTAATCCCAGTCATGTCTTTAACCTGTCTTCCTCCTGGGAGTGGCAAGGGGAGTGTCATCTAATAGGTCATTGGGCTGTCTGCAGAATTTAACAACAGATACCACATACTTCAAAAACGGCAGTGGAAGATACAGATGAAATACATAAACAGTCTTTGGAAGAAGGACTTGACTGAGGAGTCTCTGTGTTAACACCTAGGGAAATGTCCTAGAAAAATTTATTTTTAGTTTCCTATTTCAGAAAATAACAAACACTAGAGACTCTGAAAAGAGGTGTATTAGACTAGTGTAAAATACAACAGTGCCAAGCACAGGGTAATATGAGTTTCATTGATGCCTAGAATATGAGTTTAGTGGAGATAGGAGAGGAGGAGAAAGACTCGACAGCTATCAGTTAACAATGTCATGTAGCCATGAAAAAGTTATGGTAAATAGAGCTAAGTAAGTTTAACGCCATTGTCCAAAGCGCTGGTAAGAGTGCACAAAAATTATTTGCAGAGCATTACTCCTTCATTTACAAAAAAGTTTCATTACAGCCATAAGCATAAATGACCTAGACTGAGAAGAGGCATGAGGAGATAACCTTACAAAAAGAGGCTAAAATAAGCTAAAGTAGCAAATCAAGGAAAGCAGGGATATAATTGCTTTCAATGAGTACATCAGCAGGCAGGAGGATAAATACATCTCATCGAAAGGACATACTTGAAATAAAAGAGTGTTGGGAGAAAAATAAACAGGCATAAACTATCCATGGCTAATAAAGAAAATCTCTAACCTACAGAGCAGTGCAGTTCTGGAATACAAACTGGGACAAAATTTTACTTTTGATCAGCTAAAGAAAGATGTTATGATGCATAGTTGTCTGAAACTGCAGGGGACTGGGCATCCGCAGCTCAGGAGGTCACTTTCCATCCCATTTTCCAAGATACAAGTGGAGAATTTTCAAAGTGAAATAAAGAGTTTTCCAAGGTTTCTATGTCAATGATAAGGGAAGGCTGCTTGGCTAAAAATCATAGTGTTAGTGAAAGACAAATCTGAAGAGAACAATATTGCATATTGTGATGCTTACAATTAATAATATAGGGAATGTAAATCAAAATACTGAGTATACAGAATGCTGTCCAAAGAAATTAGTCTAACATTCAGGAAGTCTATAAATATATGAAAACTAGTAAATAGTGATTTTCCATTGCTGATACTTATATGCTGTACATTTCATAATGTATTTCCAATTTCAGAAAATAATGTGTACTTAATGATTAATTTTCAAAGATTTAAGATTAGAAGTTAATCCAGTTATCCAAACAGAAAAGGCAAAAGATGAACCTCCCACTATTGTGGTCTAATTCATACCAACCACTGCTGGTGATCTTAATCTCATAAATTCATACACCCTCCAGGCGATGTTGTCAAATAGTTAATGGCTCTATCTACAAGCCAGGGCTACCATTTTTATCCTTGTCTTTGCCACCGATTCAAAGCTGAATCTGGTCCAAGCACCTGATTAATAAAAATGCCAAAGTAATCTAACACACTAACTTTGAGTTTGCACTCTTTATAGATCTAGATAAAAGAAATTACATAATCCTTTTAAAGATATTCCTTTTCTAGGGGAAAAAAAAAGTTGTATCTCATAGGACAAACATAGACTACCCTAAGATTTCTCAGTGTGTGCCTTACAATAGACTTATTTATCTGCCCAAGAAAATAGAAACAGAAAAAGGAATCACATTAATTAAGAGCAGGCCAGGATGATAATGAGGAAAATAAAGTAAACATAAAGTCAAAATTTACCTTGGAATTTCAGTGTAGATGTACTTCCAGTGGTTGCCTTTTAATGCCTCTTTTGCTTTCTGGTATCTTAAATAAATACACATTTGTGAATATCCAAGGTAGAATTGGAGCTTTTTTAATGAGACATCACAGTCTGATGGGTCCTAATTGGATTTGTTATCTATGTAGGAAGATAAATGATTTGATTTTAGTGCCTACAATGAATTTACAGGTGTGGCAGTTCTAAAGGTTTCTTTTTAATGGGGAAGTAAGGTGATTTATTACAGTATCAGTGAAAAACCAGGAGCTTCCAAGTGTCAGCATTGATGTCACTTTTTCAAAATCTAAATGCTCTTCAACTTGACCCCTTACACTTTACGTTACTACAAAACATGAATTTGCTTTATTAATATATATTTTAATTATTTAATGGCTCTCCTTCCCTCTAGCAATATATTCTTTCAAAGGTGTGTTCCAAATTGTGTGTGGCATGCCAGGGAGTGACAGAACAGCTTTTTAATCAGAAGGAATAACTTCCTTTTGGTTAAAGATGGTGCATGTCCATGTATCTAGCCTCCTAACACATCCTGTGGTATAAAAACTTATTTATATAGGGATGATAGTTACACTAGAGGACATTAAATGAAACAGCATAATTGAATATTGGGTGATCAATGGCTAAAGCATTATTTTTTTTTTATTGTCTGCTTTTCTTTTGCTAGCATTTGTTGTGTCCTATACAATGAAAATATGAATGTGAATGTGAAACTCAAAGTGATTAGTCATGTCCTACAAGCCAAAGATATGTATGTCTGTAAGTATGTACATATATACATGGTCTTCATATATTTGTGTATGCATATATACTTAAGTGTACACATGTATACACATACATATATATTATTCTTGGTGAGTATACAAAACTTAATTATATGTTTGCGTATGGACAGACTGGAGAGCTGGGCAATCACCAACCATATGAAGTTTAACAAGGGCAAGTGCCAGATTTTGCACCTGGGGCACGGCAACCCTGGATGTACACACAGACTGGGGAACGAGAGGTTGGAGAGCAGCTCCGCAGAGAGGAACCTGGTCGATGGCAAGTTGAACATGAGCCAACAGTGTGTCCTGGCAGCCAAGAGGGCCAACCGTGCCCTGAGGTGCATCAAGCACTGCATTGCAGCTGGGCGAGGGAGGGAATTGTCCTGCGCTGGTGTGGCCTCACCTCGAGTGCTGGGTGCAGTTTTGGGTGCCACAGTACATGAAGGATATAAAGCTGCTAGAGAGTGTCCAGAGGAGGGCCACGATGTTGGTGAAGGGTTTAGAGAAGAAACCGTAGGAGGAGTGGCTGAAGTCACTTGGTTTGTCCAGCCTGGAGAAGAGGAGGCTGAGGGCAGACCTCATCACGGTCTGCAGCTTCCTCACAAGGGGAGGAGGGGCAGGCGTTGATCTCTTCTCTCTGGTGACCAATGACCTGAGGGAATGGCAGGAAGATGTGCCAGGAGAAGTTTAGGTTGGATATTAGGAAAAGGTTCTTCACCAGAGGGTGGTGGAGCACTGGAACAGGCTCCCCAGGGAGGCATTCATGGCACCAAGCCTGACAATATTCAAGAAGCACTTGGACAACGCCCTCAGACACATGGTGTGAATTTGGGGTTGTCCTGTGAAGGGACAGGAGTTGGACTTGATGATCCTTGTGGGTCCCTTCAAACCTAGGACATTCTATGATTCTATGATTATGCATTGAATATATGCAACAGCATACACAGGAAGCCTGTAAAAAGTGACTATCTGGTCATAACCTCAACTTAGAATTTATTAAACTATGTGATGTCTGGGAAATACAAAAGCTGAGATCCGTACCCCTTTTCCTGTTCTTTATATCACTTAAACCAAGGAAATCAGAAAGGTCCTAACATCAAAGACTACCCTGGAATCAGACGTGGATGCAATCTGAGTAGCTAAAAGGTGGGGTTTTTTTTAAAAAAAAATACTTGTCATTAACAGTTAATGAATCCATTAACATTGTTCCTTATGAAAAATCCAAATTTTAAACAAAGCTAAAAAAATTCAAACACTACTTAACTGATTCACATAAGTAATGATCAGACAACATTAAAAACCAAGACTTGTCTGTATGTAAAAATAGTAGGCTAAAAATAGTAAATTTTTGCCTACCAAGAACTTCTTAAGCAATCATTTGCAGTATCGAGTCAAAGCATTTTTACCCTTGCTAGTAACAATGAAATACTGATACAACAGTGCATATTTATTTTCAGTAGATGGCATGATTCTAAAGGTATGAAATGATTCATACTTATCAAAACATATACATTTTCTGTAGAATATTTCCCATGAACAAAAAAAGGCCTGTTTCTAAAAAATGTAATGATTAGCTTATTTTCATTCCTTCACACACTTCATCTAAAACAAATGCCATTTGCTTTCATCACATAATATCATTATGAAGATTTATCTTCATATTTTCAAATCAAATAGTCACCATAATAACAACTTGATTGAATGAAGAATAGTGGCTATCACTATTACACACATATATTATCATTATACAACATGCACCTAAAATGAGGCAAATTTAAAACAATGTTCTACAATTTAATTATCATTACAAATGAAGACTAAGTAATTTTACCCTGACACTCTCTCATATAAATTCCAAAAGGGCTCAAAATGTACAGCAATTAGTGCCACTTTAGAAAGATTCTTTTTCTTTATCATGGATGGATCAACTTAAGGAAAATTATTGCCTGACTGATTGCACTTGGTTACATTTTCAGTAGGTTGAATTACATGACCGTGAGAGCAATAATACACATGCTGGCTGAATTAACATTCCTTGTCTTCTATTTTTAATATCAAGGTGCACTAATGTGATGGCATTATTTCTGTTGTCATGATTGACAAATAATAGTTTTCAACACAATTCAGGAAGGATCTAGTTTGAAATATGCTGCACTTTGGAACTCGAAATTGATCCAAAGTGTAACAAAATGTTGCTGATGTAAAGAATAAGAAACAAACTGAATTACTGAGCTATATATTCTATTGACAGGTTTTGATGTAAAATACTTAGCAAATGCTTGGGTATTTCAGCCTTTTTAAAAAATAAATATCAGAAAAGGTTATAGGAGTCTTTATCAAAGCCTAAACACTGAACTGAAAATTGTTTTCAACCCATTTGTTATAATGTATCCTATATCTGGAGAAAAAAGCTTTTTTTATACAAACTGTAGACACAATTTTGTCATTGAAAAAAAGGGTTGTGTCTTTATATCTGTATGAAGTTTGGTTCATGGCACCATGCTTGGGACAGAGGTGTAACTTTAGCAGTGATGGTTACTTCACTGAAGATGGACCCATGCCAAAACAATTGAACAATTTGCATTTCTGCCCCCAGCCACTGTGAGCTTCAGATGCTCGGCATTGCTTGAACAGGTCTGATTGGAACTAGTGTGGTAATGTTAAAACACATAGTAGCAACATCACTAAATTTGACCATTTAAATCTATACAACATAAGTAATAACTTATTTCTGTTGTTTATTTTACACAAAATGGAGCAAACAAAGCTACTAATTGAAATGGTAGGTTATTGAAAATAATAAGCACAGCAGTCACATTAGAGAGTGAATTTTTTTCAACAGTTTAGGTTAGATTGGTGGAGACATTCTCCAAGGAAAATTTTATTTATTTGAATTCTTGTGGAAATCAACTTTAAAGTCATTCCCTTGCATATACACGTGATAAATGCTATCTTCTTTATCAGGCAGGATATAGTGAACAGAAAGCACTTCACCACAGCTCCAGGAGTTAAACTTTATCTGTATCTCACTGCGAATGGAGGACCTGAGCGTGTAAAGGTGACTGAGACAAAATTAGTCACATGAGGCATTTTGCACCACTGGCTACGGAAATTGTCAGCCATGCTGGCCACTTTCAAGATCTTCCAGATCTTCCTCCTTTCAAGGGCACAGACCATTCTGGTGGAGGAAAGACAGTGTTTACAGACTTCTCCCCTGGGACTTTGACATACTATGGTGGAAGAGAATCTGACCGCATCCCTCCCAGCTCTACACAGATTGGAAAATACACCATTTCGATCATGAGATTATAGTTTGAGAAAATTAATCATAAACTGAGATCAAGCCAGAAATCTATTAATAAACATAATTTTTGGAATAAAATAAAACAAAATAAAATTCTAATTGCAACATTTCCCAAATTCTCTCCCTGTAACTGTTCACCAGCTGCTTCTGATGCTATTTCTTCATGAAATAGTGAAAGTCTCAGAAACTTATCCTAGACTACTTCCTCAGGTTACAAGATAAGAAATAACAATATCACATATCCACTCACTCACCTGGTTCCAATTTCTAAAACCAGGTGGGGAATGGACCTGGCCAACTTCCTTTCAGTAAAGCAGTGAAAGAAAGTCAATGGTAGTTGTTTGTTTGAAACCACAAATCTGTATTCTTACCCCATCTTGACTCTGCCTTCTTTTTCACTTATGATCTCCACTGCAAGCATAGCTTCAGCCATCACCTACTTGTTAGGATGTGCAGATCCATTTCTGACATCAGATTTGTCTCCTTTTACTCAGACTGAAATCTCTGCCAGATCTACTGTCACTTTTTATCTCCCCATCTGTGTAAGTTAAACATAACTAAGCAGAGCTTCTTGTTTTCCTCAGGGATCACCTCTTCAGCCTGTGTTACTTTGGCAAACTAACTTTTTATATCTGCTACCTACTCAGGCCCAATAACCTAGGTGTTATCCTAACATCTGTCCTCAAATCTAGATAATCTACAACACTCCCTATATTCCCTGAAAAGTGTATTGAAGTCATAGGCTTTCCTCATGATTCATATGCACAAGTCTCCCTTTCAGGCCTTGCTCTTTTTCCAATCTTGACAAACTGTCGTGGTTTTAGCTGGGATAGAGTTAATTTTCTTCACTGTAGCTGGTGTAGTGCTGTGTTTTGGACTCAGTATGAGAATAATGTTGATAACACACTCATGTTTTAGTTGTTGCTAAGCAGTGCTTACACTATTCAAGGACTTTGTCAGCCTCTCATGCTCTGCCGGGTGCACAAGAAGCCAGGAGAGGAGGGGGCACAGCCAAGACAGCTGATCCAAACTGGCCAAAGGGATATTCCATATCATATGATGTCATGCCCAGTACATTAACTGGGGGGAGTTGGCATGGGGAAGCAGCAATCGTAGCTTGGGGACTGTTGGTGTCGGTTGATGGGTGGTGAGCAGT
>VZTV01093636.1:0-43600 GCA_013400875.1 Anhinga rufa
GCAGGAGCGACACCAGCAACAGGCAGATGCCTTTGGGTGATTTATAACAGTGCAGTAACAGGCTTGTAGCCATCAAGGTGTCCTGCTATTGCTGCAATGGGTTTCACAGACCCTGGATTTTCTCCTGGGATTTTAATTACTCCCATTTTATGGGACTTGCACAGGCATTAAAGATAAAGTACTGAAAGGAAATCACTGGTTTAACATTTGCCGACAGGGGATCAGGCAGACTGGCTGCAACACGTGCCCTACATTGTCTTTTTTTTTTTAATTTAACAAGCCCGTTTTCATAAAGAGCCCCTTTAATAGCCATCTCTGTCCCTGCAATGTCCCCCATTTTAATGGCTTTCTGAGCAGACCCAGCTGTGCTCCGGGAGGAGGCAAACTTTGGGTGTTTTTATTTTCTATCACGCAGCAGAATTAAAGCCCCTTGCTCAGAGCCCATCAATCACTTTGCAAATAGGAACCAGGGCCTCTTAATCCCATACACAATCTTTGTTTTTTCCTTCTGTTTAAATAAAAGCAATCACCCTGCTTCGGGAAATGGTGCTTGATCACATTATCTTATAAACCACAGATCGGAGTTTGCTTCCCCACTGCTAATTCCCCAGGCTTGCTCGCTGCCAGAACGTTCATTACCTCTTATCAGGAATTCCTATTTTTAGGCGAGAAAGAGCACGATTCCCCAGGAAAAGATGTGTTCGGGCATGGAGGAGAGGGGCGTGTGAGAGGAACATCAACATTTTTAACTCTTTCTTTTACCCGGTGTGGCAGGTGAGGCAAACCATATATGCCTCTCTGCAGTGCAGGAGCGGCGTGGTGAGCCGGTCCCCGTATGAGCGAGGCACACAAAAGAGCTGGAAGCTGAAAGCGAATTGCTCCTAACTAGATTATCTCGTTGCAACAACGGCTTTATTGATGCGTCTGCCCCTTCCTCCAAGCAGGGAGGGCAGTGCTGGACATCCATAAGGACAAGACCCAGCGCCGGCTGTGTGGCAGTGCAGGGACAGCAAAAACAAGCAAGCGCCGGAGCCACACCGAGCTGCCCCGTCCTGTCCCAGTATGTCTCTGGCAGCCACCCTGGGGATTTCCTCATCGGCGTCTCTGGAGAGCTGGAAAGGCAGCACAGGGACTCTGCTCTGAACTGCTCGGGGCCCTCCACCTGGGCCAGTGCATCCTCACCAGGTGTCATCACCAACCCATCACTGTCTGCCTGAGCGCAGGCGTCCTCCCGGGTGTCCAGATCACCAAAGTGGCCGAAGGGTGGGTGTCCCGGATTTAATGAGCGCTGCATCCAGCGCTGCTGGGTCCCTGGCGCCTCGGAGGAGGGCGTTCAGTGTTGTAACAGCCCCGGGGGAGAAGTGTCTTCCTTTACAGTTCTTAAGAAACGCTGTCCTCTTTCAGGAAGTCCGTATCTCAGCATTCTCCTGGGATTATTATTATTATTACCACCTCATTTTATTTTCCTGTTGTCTGCTTGCTATAGGCTTTCCTGAGCCCTCCAGCATCAGTGACAGCTTGTAGCAAGAAGTACAGCAAGTTAACGGTGTTAGGCACAAATAATTTCCTATCGCCATTTTTCAGCATGTCCCTTTGATTTAATTGCCTGTTACCTTGTATTTAAGTTACAAGGAGAGTAATAATGTCCTGTTGACTTTCCCTACACAACTTACTTTTTGACCCTTTTTATCATGTCACTACTTTTCTCCTGGAACTAGCACAGAGATTTTGATCCTCCTTTTTCCCCTCTCCTGGCTCCATAGTTTGGCAAATCATTCTGGCGTGGAAAAACAGGCTTCTGGTGACTATAAAATATTTCCTGGAGGTGGTTGCTTTCTCCATTTCTAGCAAAATTTCAAAAAGGAACATTTTAATTAAGGGTTAGTATCTGAGCTTCTACGGTCTCTTTCTTCCTTCAAATGGATAATTTTTTGAAAATGACACGTAGTGGGGAGAAAAAGCCCAAGTAGTTTTCCTTTTCCCCTCCTCTTTCCAGTGGCAAAAGACTATTTAGGTGAAATTTTCCGCCTTTCTTTTCAGGACTTGTGTGCTCCGTTGCAGGTACAGGTACGCTGCAAGCGCTGCCCGTCCTGGTTTGGTCCCATGGTCTTGAGGTCCCCTGTTTTCCCGCTGTGTGTGGCTGAGTGTCTGTCCCAGGGGAACCGGCACTGGGCAGGGAGTCGCTGGAAGGGTTGGTGGGTATGTTGAGATACGGCTGTGATGCACGCCCAAGAACAGGAGCCGAGAAATGCTCCATGTCCCTTCCTTCAGACACAGCGTCCAGCATCTGGGCACTGCAGGCGGCTGCTGCTGGCCCACCCTGGACTGGGACTGACTGGGGCGGTACTGGGAGTGCAGCAAGGGGGTGAGCAAAGCCAGCGCTCAGGCCCACCCGTGCTCCTTCGCCTCTGCGAGGTGGGAGCCGCCGCAGCTGCCGTGATGCAGAGCAAAGCGATGCCGAGTGCTCCCGCCCGGAGGGATGCAGGGCCAGTCGACAGCCACAAAACCTGGGATGTGGAGGAAGCCGCTTCTGCTACCCCAGCGTGGGAAAAGCTGCCAGCAGCAGCACTGTCCTATTCCTGCTCTTGTGCAAGTTGCTGCTAGCACAGGCTCTCTCTGTCCCTGCTGGAGACTCACCGGGCTCTTCACCCATCCACAGAGCAGGGAGGAGATTACAGCAGCACACCCAGATCTTAGCTCTTCCCTTTATAGCCATTTCCGAAACTGGGGGCTACAGAAGTGGAAATCACGTGCCATGATCTGCTCCTGCAGCCTGGTGAGCTTCAGGGTAGCTCCCTCCAGCTGCCCACGGCCCAGGCTCCCTAACTATCCCTTGCACCCCACAAGAACGGCACGGGCTTCACCCAGGAGATGAAGGATGGGCAAATATCAGGGCAGTAGTGTCAGCTGGACAGAGGCTGTTGGTGTGATCCTGCTGTGGGGCCAGCACAGCAACTGCAGGGAGGCAGAGCCCTTCGCCAGGATCCTGCAGCCACCAGCCCCGTCTCCTTCCTTAGGCTTCATCCTCTGGCTCAGGGATCTGGACACAAGTGATGAAGTAGGTGCAGAGCTGGCAGAAGCCGAGCTAGCATTCTGATAGACTAAACACACCATGCAGAAGTGGGTTTTGACATTCAAGGCGGGCCAAGCTGGCATGGAACTTTCCATTACAGTGCTTTGTTTTGCTGAAGGAAAATGTGACTTCTGCACAATCAAAAACTTCCAGAGGAGACAGATCAGTGTCTCTTTTTATCTTCAGAAACACCTGACTGGAATATTTTGAGTCAGCAGCGATTTCTGTTGAAATGATCATCTTGGGACAACACAGCCCCACAGCCAGCTCACCATGAAATCATTCTACTCTCACAAATATTGCTATGAACACACCCGTGTCTTCAGGGACAGGCTTGGTGACATCTCTTTACACAGAAAAGAGTGTCTGAGGGGTCTGTGACCAGCTCTGCCTGCCTGAAAAATGGACCAGGCATTAGCCAGGCAGTCCCACGTCCCCCTCTCTTACGGCTCCTCGGGACGCGATCTCAGCCACCCATGCATCCTTTGTGAGTCCTGCAAAGGGAAGGTGCACAAAAGCTGCAGCTCTGAGAAGCAGCTGAACAAAACTGGATAATACGTGGAGCCAAGGCTGACGCAAACACTGCCTGGTGTAAAGCAGCATCAGCTTTGTCACCTTCTGCCAGCTGCAGACCCAGCCCATGGAGGAGAAAGGAAATTCATAGCACAAAATCGGGGCAAGACACCTGTGATAAAGGATGATTGCCATGTTCCCTACTTGCAAATACATCACTGCTCAGCAGCACAAAAGTCATATTTCCAAATAACTCACTTCCTTTTCTTCTTCCTAACAAGAAGATTTTGGCTTGCTCAAAAAGGGCTTTGATTTCCCGGTCATAAAGTCTGCTGAGGTTCTGGGCATAGACCTGGAAAGAAAAGACAGACACAGAAATTCCTGGTGTATCTCATCTATCTATGAACAGTGCCCATTGCACAGCTTTTTCTTCAGCTGCCCACTTAAACCAAAAGTCAGTAGATGGCAGCTGAAACGGACCTATTGGGTTTGGTGTGTAAGACCTTCAGAAAGGCAAAAATCAGCATGGAAATAAGAAACCAAGGCTCGGTGACATAAAAAGGACCATCGTGATATAAAAAGAACAGTCTCAGTTACTTAATGCCCCTATTAACAGAAGAGGCCAAGGACTTTAAGATGCCCCTTCGCTAGAACTCTTTAAATGAAACAGTGTGGAATAAAATACAAGATTAACCACATTCATTTAATGCTTATCGCTCTCATTCAGTAGGGAAATGGCCAGATGAAAGGAAAAAGACAAAATTTTAGCATTTCAGACCTTTGCCTTCAGCACAATGTCTGCCACTGAGTCCCAGACTGCTTGCTGTCAAGCACAGAGGTCCAACATCATGTGGCCAAGCTGGCCAGACGCTCTCCTAGAAGGGCCAGATGCTGGAAGCTCGTGGGCGGTGTGGGTTTGGCGAAACCAAGCTCTCATCACCAATTAACCTGTTTGACTACTCCGTTCCTGGTGGATGGTTTGCAATATTTGTTCAGGATTTCAGCCGTACCTTGGGGAGATCACAGAAGAGAACTGCGTTGGCGTTCCTCAACCAGGCCATGAGCGGGGCGTAGGGCAGCAGTTCCTCATGGTGGGGTCCGTGGCTTGGTGCAGATAGCTTGTCAAGGGGCTGACCAAGAGCAGGGTCCTGAGCATTACCCTAAAGCAACGGAAACAGCAGAAGGAGTCAAAACATAGCCTTGAACTCCAGTTTTAACCCCATGTTGGGGTTGGGGGGGGGAAAATTCTGAGCCCAGAGGAAGGAGCTGGCCCATCAGTAATACGTGGGCTGCTCCAGCTAAGCACAGTGGTCAGGAGAAGACACAGGAGAAAAGCTCATTGCTCAGGAGCATGCTGGAAACTGTCCCTCCGGGCACTGGGAGGTGGGTATGCTTCCCTGGGGGCAGGCAGTGGAGAGGAAGGATGCTGCGGAGTTGATGCAGCCCATCTGCCAGGGCTGGGACATCGCGCCCACAGACTCAGAGTCATGTAGGTGGGATGGGAGCTCAGCGGGTTCAGAGCAGGTCCAGGTGAAGCAGCTTGCTCAGGGATGTGTCCAGTCAAGGACTGAAAATCTCCAAGGATGGAGATCCCATGGCTCCCTCGCAGTTCCCTGCCAGTCACATCCCTTCCCAGAGTCAGTGCTTGAAAGCAAATGCTAAAGATCTAAGGGTATAGTGCTAAGGATTTGGGAGCAGCTCCTTTTCTCTTCATGAAATGAAATATGGAAGAGTAACATTTCCCTTTCAGATGTCTCCCCACAGAGATATTTCCACCATATCTTTTAGATTGCGAGACGAGCACTTGAAAATGTTAATCGAAGGATGAAGGGATTGGCTTTTATCCCGGGATTTTGCATTACAAACAGACGAAGGACCGCCGCCGCTCCCGAAGTGAAACAAGAAAATCTAAAGCAAAAGTCTTCAGGCCCAAGCACTTTTTAACCTGACCACAGGATTAATGACTGTCACAGGAGGGAACCCGATAGCCTGATAGACACAGAATTGCGCTGCATTTCTTCTGCATGCCTGCAAAACTAACCAAAAAGAGGGCTGGGGGGCAACAGCAGGGTGGAAAGACCAGGGCGTGGGTGAAAAGGGCATGTGAAAAGACCTCTCTGAGGAGACGCTTTTGGAGAATCCTCTTACTTTGGAGAATCCTCTTACGGTGGCGTACCCTATACCGCTGGCGCTATTTTACCAGAATATTCAAATCTCCCAGGATTTTGAGCTGCCACGTGAAGAGCAAAGCCCACCTGCAGCTCGAAGATGCTTGTAATGTGACTGATGAAAGAGTTTTCAAAGTTCTGCTTGAGTGTTTCAAACATGATCAGCTGCTCAGCCACAGACTGCAGTTTCCGGTAACCTTGGGGAAAAAAAGAGAGTGTATCGTGGTATGGAGCAGCACGAGCCGTCGTGGCTGTAGGCTAACGTCACTCGGCACGGTGGCAAATAAAACAGGTCTTCAAGGAGTAAGTTCTGGGATAAATACTACCACCCAAAAGCCAACAAAGGGAAAAAGATTTGCTGTGGTACCAAGCAAATGCAGAGAGGGAGGGAGTTTAAATTTAAAAAAATAATAATGGCAAAGCATCCATCAGCCCGACCATGGCCGAGGGCAAACGCCCAGTCTCTTCACAAGGAAAGATGGGGTTTCACACCAGGATCAAGCCCCTGTTCAACAGCGGGTCTCCAACACAGTGGATACTGCTACAACGAGCGATCACTTTTCCATGCTCAAGTACAGGCAGCTGGGCTGCCCCAAGAGACCACAATTTCGAAACCTCTTTCCACCAGTTCCTTTCTGAACTATAAGAGGCGCTGCACACAGATGGCAGATGCCGCCGCATTGCGTCCGGGTTCTTAGAGGAATCGTACAGATGCTTGCCATAAGTTTGCCTCAGCTTTCATGTAAACGGGACCAGCTGGTGCCTGAGCCCAGAGGGAGGTGCCTGCAGACTTGCCCGTGGTGCGTGGATGCCCCAGCTTGGCCGTTTGCAGCATGAATCGGATTTCTCTAGGAACTGAGCCATTCCTCCCCCAGCTACTTTAGTCCATGGATGTTCAGAGGTTATGTTACATTGGCTTTCCCAGCCCTGCTTGACTGTGCTTCTAGAAGAAGCTACTGAAGACTTTGAAACCTTCGGCTATAGCTTCAGAAAGAAGAAAGCCGACCCTGCAAGCCTGTTTCCTCAGCCGGCAGCTCTAGGTGTGCTGCAGGGCGCTCTTCACCATAGACCCCACGTACCCCCAGCTCAGTGCTGCTGCTTAGCTTCCCAAATACATGCCTGCCCCCTGTTTCTTTCCTACTTTGCCCCAGGCAGCCTGCCCAGCAAGCGTGCGAGCCAGTTCCTGGGAACACCCCCTCCTGCCTCAGCGGTTCAGAGGCTGGGCAGCCCAGGATGGTGCTGGGTGCGCAGCACAGGCTGTGGATGAGCTGGTGGCTCTGCCGTTTGCAGACATAAATCCCTGCTCTTTACTCACCGGGCTGTAGCTGGACGTTCATGCAGCCAGATAAAGCCTCTGCTGCAGCAATGCAGGCTTTCACTCTGCTGGGGCTGGAAAGATCTGCCCGGCTCAGGGCATTGCAGTGTTCCTTGCTGAGGTTGAGGTGGGTCTAAAAACAAAGCCAGAAGAACAGGTACAAGCACAGCCAGCTTCTCATCCCTTCTCATCCCGCCCAGAACGCTGCTGGCTTGAAATAGCCAAGTGCTACCTTC
Source organism: Anhinga rufa (assembly GCA_013400875.1). Lineage (NCBI taxonomy): Eukaryota > Metazoa > Chordata > Aves > Suliformes > Anhingidae > Anhinga > Anhinga rufa. The sequence goes on from VZTV01093636.1 coordinate 7,306, forward strand.
AGCTGCCAGGCTCCAAGCGTCCATCGAGGACCATGCTGCTCTATCCCCACCAAAACCAAAGGTCTGCACAGTAGCAACTCCAGCGGTCGCCAAGGAAGCCCTGGCAAACCTCAGCACGAGTTTCCAAAGGACCAGCGCCTCTGGGATCACTACTGGCAGCAAGGTGGTGGGGAGGAGAAAGAAAAAGCTAAGGAAATGAAATTAAAAGGTCAGTGGCATAGAGGTCACCATAAGCAGTGGAAGTGAGGATTAGCTGTGCTGTTACAGCACAGTTCTTGCATCTGTGGTATGTTATGTTTGTAAATAGTTTGCTTTCCCATATTCCCAGAGCTCATCAAGAGTCTTTCCGCTGGCTGTACGTCCCCTGCGCCAGTGTCTCTGCGGTACCGCAGAGAAAAGCCCCTTACTCCCCATGGACGCTGAGACAGGCTGATGTGCACAAAGTCCACAGCTGATGGCAGCCATCAACTTAGCAGTTAAGTTACCTTCAAGGGTGGGGAAAAGGGGGGAAAAAAAAGAAAAAAAAAAGAAAAGAAGAAAGCAAAGGAGAGAGAAAAGGAATGGGGAAACTCCCATCAGTGGGAAGTGGGAAGAGAAGCGATGGGGTCCCTGGCAAACAGCCTCTCCAGGGCAACAGGGAGTCCCCAGAATGCTTCTCCCATGGTAGATGTATAGTCTGCCTCAGGACCCATTCAAAGTCCCCAGCGGTGACCCAAAGTCACCATCATTGGTGTTGATGGGACATGCTTTGACCAGGGGTGGGATGTTGCATGCTCTGGCTCTAATTGCTCGTTAAATACTGCGCTTGCGTATGCCTGGGCAATGATTATTTGCTATTGAAATTACTATTATCTACTAAGGAGAGCTGTTTTTCCCTAGTACAGAGATATAAACTGAAAGGTACCAAGTGAAAGGAGGAAGAAAGCAACTACCCTCGGGGACAGCCGCTTCCCACAGGTGACCCCACAAACCAGACATAGGTATGCCTGGGATTGGAAGGCACAAGGCTGAGAGGATCTCAGTGCTTTGGGTGCAAGGGTAAAAGCACTGCCCCAGCAGCCTCTGAGTGTGTAAGAGGAAAGTCCCAAAGCTGATAGTGAAAGGCAGACCCCAGCATCCCAAGTGAAAGGCTGCAGGGTTGTGTTGGGAAGCTCTTTGGCGTTACATCACTTGAGGCTCGTCTTGCCCATGAAAAGGACTTTCTGGGACCCCTCTTATGGCCCTGGACCACAGCGAGGGTGCTGAACATCATGTCTGCTGCTGGTCTACCTGTAGTCCATCCCAGCTGTGCGGCATCCTTATATTATCAAGACAACAAAGTCCCTCAATTCTAGGCCAGAGATGCTCTGTAGCCTTTGCAGACAGGTAATAGTTTTCAGAGTGTTTGAGGCTGGCTGAAAGTTTTTTCTAATAGAGTTAACAGGCTGAAGATTTATGTCTTTGCAAATCCGCATACCGTGAGGAAGAGGATCTCATCCATCAGCTTTGTCTTGTTCGAAACGATGCGATGTAGCAAGGAGTTTTCCTGGTGGATGTGGTCCATCTGCTGCTTCACACTTCCCAGTAACTCATCGTAGATCTGCAAGGTCTCCTCCACTCTGGCCACCTCTGCCAGGGCCTCGTCAATGGAGCTCACCAGCTGTGTCACCTGCTTCTCCGAAGAGATAATGGCTCTAAGGTTGGCCTGTGAAATGGAGAAACAGAGGGCTTCAGCACTGTAGCAGGGACCGATCACCGCCATCTCTGCATCGAATACCCTGACCTTCACCCTCCCAGGGGAAAGCAGAGACCCTGACACTACAACGTACAAGATGCTGTTAGAATTGCAGCTGTCCCGCACCACTACCTGCGCAAGGTCAATGTCTTACCTTTGGCTAAAGTTGGCTCAACTCTGTACCAGCAATCATCTGCAAGTCCCGAGTGCCAGGGCAGAGCCAAACCCTTCCCTGGGCACGGCGTGCGCTCAGAGGACTTTCACCTGCCACAGCAAAGAGGTTACTGCTGAGTCGCCGGGCAAACCCGACCACGAGCAGAATACAGCCTTCGTACGTTTGGAGAGGGTACCAAGCCCTCCTGGCACCCCACTTTTCCCTCTGTGCGCCAGGGATGTCCCAAGCGGACGCTGCATGGAGCCTCCAACCCTCAATCCCCACAACTGGTGAGGTCCCCTGAGGACCTGGGCGCCCATCCCACAGTATCTGTAGGCAAACACGCCAGCTTTGAGGCAGTGGCCATTTCTGTCTGGCTCTAACACATTTATGCAGACCATGGCCGTGCCAAGTGCCTGTCACAGCACGTTTAGCGCAGCTCCGGGCATTGCCGCTGCTGCCAGGGTGTTACCCAGCTGAGCTGCTCTGGCAGTGGAATTAATAAACAGTTAAATCATGCATAAGACATGCACATATATATGTCTCTAATACAGAAACTGAAGGCACAATTTGCCTAGGGATGTCTCAGGTGTTTGTTTTGACGGGTGGTAGAGATATAACAGCATGTTAATTGCTGCTGACAAGCTCCGCTAGAGATTAACTGCTTCCAAATGCTAATTGCATCGTTGTATCGTTTTCAGGGCCTACACGCCATGCAGGATATCAGAGAAAACAATCAATACACGGGTCTGGGAGGCATGAGGCTTCCAGCGTGCCATTTTTCTCTCCATTAATAAAGCTTTTAAAGAAGTTTGTCTTTTCTGATATTTCAATTATCTGACACCTTTTTGATTAAATGAAGAACAACAACAGAAGCATCTGCACCCCCCAGCACGCCGGGTGCTCGGCTCCCCGGTGGGAAGTGAGAGGAGGAAGAGGAGCAAAGTCTTGTCAACCCCAGTCAGGTTACTGGGGCTTGGACCTACCCCGTGCTCCGAACTGGGAATGTGTCTGCAAGCACAGCAGATGCTGGGCATCTACAGTCCCTGTGTTAAGGACTTCAAGCTCCACCTGCATTGCTGTTGGGATAAAGATGGGCTGGCAGCTCCAGCTCTGTGGGTGGGACATGCAGGACAAGGTGCTGGAGCAGCGCGGGGGTGCTCCCGAAATGTGTGAGAGCCCCTCTGCACCACCCTGCACACCTGGACCGGGCGGCTTCGGTCTCACGGGCAAACACGGATCACACTCTCCGGCCACAAATGGAGTGCTCTTTGGGGAAAGCGTGGGAGAAAGGACCATGGGGAATGGCCTCAGAGGAAGGCAGATTCACAAAGGATCTGGAAAGGTCGAAGGAATTCTGTAGGAAAGAGAAGCCTGATATCACAGCGAGCACAGCCAAGCATCTCCCTCAGAGGGAGAGACGCAACTCCCACACCGCAAAGCGATGCAGCTTTCCCACAGGGAGCGCGGTGACGGCAGGGCTTCACTCACCAGCGGGCTCAGCGGTTGGATCTGAAGCAGGGCTCGCTAACGCACGCAGATACTCATCTCCAAAAGCACCAACGATGCTAAGCCAACGCTCCTTTCGCCCGGAGCCCAGCCAGCCTACGCAGGCTGGCGCGAGGGACCTGCGAGGGAGCAAACAGCCCCGCTCCCAGACTGCTGCTTTCCAGCCGCACACCAGGGACCCTGTCCCGTGGCCACGGGCTCTGGCCGGAGCGTCGCATTTTATTAAATGTTCCTAAATTACAGCCAAAAACCTCCCGCAAGCCCGTCACCGCCGTGCCTTCAGATTGTCTTATTAGGGTTTAACAGACCCACGGGGGTTTGCCTAGAGCAAAGCACCTCCGGTGACATTGGCGGGGCGGCTGCTGGCAGAAAGGGCTCTCCGGAGAATCGCCGCTCCGGTAAGGGTAATAACTCTCCTGCTGGAAGCGGCACAAAGCTGCCGGGAGCTGCCTGCGATTCAGCGGGTGCTGGCATCCTGCAAGTACGTAGGAATACCAATGTAAAAATCAGAGCTCGCAGCCTCCCGGGTGCCCTGGCCGTGCTTTCCATCCCTCCAAAGCAGATAAGTGCTTTCTTGCTGTTGGTGCAGCGTTTTGCGGTTCCCAGAAGAGATGGGTTAGCAGAAGGCGATTAGTATTGTAAGAGGAGCACAAGGTGTTATCACCGGGATGCGGCGAAAAACATTTAAATAGATGCATGTGCTAGTCTAACTTGCTGGTATTAATAACACTTAATATCATAGATTAAACCTTAGAAATAGAAACATCTCATTAATTAATTTGTGTTAGCAATAAGTGACTTCTATTCATTAGAGGGCATTAAAATAATGTATTCGACAGCACCTTCCATCTCAAAGAACTTAATAGAGATTTGTCAGCTACTCTCACAGGGTATTTTACAGCTGGGAGACAGTCACAAAGTGCCTGAATGGCTTGCCAGGAGCGAGCAGGAGCAGACCTCAGGAGTTTGGTCTTCCAGGTTAACTACTAAGCTTCCAAGTGTAATAAATCATATATAAATACAAATTGGGAATACAGCAAATACTGGGGCTAAAGGAGGTTGGATTTAGAGTTTGCGGTTTCTCATATGGCTTAGGATCATTCCTTTGGCTTATTTTATTCCCTTTGGTCTTCAGTTACCTACCCATAAAATCCTAGCACCAGATATATTAGCATAAGATAAATGCTCGAAGCAGCGATCTCATTATTTTGCTCCAGCACTCAAAGAAACAAGTTATCCTCTGCAGAAATGCAATAAAATACAGCAACTCTAATAAAGCAAATAAAGCTCACTAGTCTGAAAATAATGTGTGCCTTCTTCATTGGCCCTTTCTACTACAGTTTATCTTTTACTTTTTATCTCCTTCCAGCTCAGTTTCATTTTTTCCTTTTTTCTTTCTTCACAGCTGATGCTTTTCCTTCTGTACGGATCATTGCTGGCCCTTTCCTTTCCTTCTAGGCGTCCCTGCCTATCAGACTGCCCTTTCTGCTCTTCATCACCTGCCACTTTTTACATGCATGTGCATCCCCTCCCTCCCTACTCAGCAGCCTTTATCCTTCCTACACATCTTCTCTTTGTCCTCCTCTTCACGAGGTAACTAATGTGCTTCTGCTCAAGGTAAAAAAGAAAAAAAAAGAAAAAAAAAAACCACAAAAACCACAAACTGAAATAACAGGAATGTTTAATGTGTCTGGTGTACCCCGCATGGCAATGTGGCAGGACCCGTCCCCGCTGCTTCTGCATGTCCTGCTTGCGGACGGACGTGCTGGAGCAGGCACGCCGTGAGCTGCACACCTGGCTGCGGGTTCAGCAGGAGCCTGGGGAGCTCGAGCTCTCGGTGCCCGGCAGGCTAACCCTCCCGGTGGGACACCCAGCCCCATGCAGACAGCGAGGGGAAAACACGCAGCCTGGGCATCGTCACCAGGTTCCCCCCTTGGGGCAGCTCCTGTACATCATTTCCAGACGTGGTTAAGGCTGTGGGGTTGCTCAAGATCGCTGCTGACCTGGCTGGAGGCACAGCCTGTAGACCCAGCAGGAAGGGCCAGAGGCAATGCCCCAAGACAAATGTCTTCTGCACTAGTGGCTACAGAGATGATGGTCCTAATGCACACTGCGTGGGACGCAGAAACCTTCTACGCAATGCAAAGGAGATCCTGGAGCTCCCCAGTCTCATCCACCTCCCTCAGCCAGCCCCAGAGCACCCCACTTCATTTTGCCCCACAGTTGGACCCTTACCCATCCCTGTGCTGCCCCCAGAAATTACTACCCCTCCCAGCTACACGTCCACGTGCAGCTGGGCTCCGTATCCTTCCCTGCAGCCGGGTCTGTGCCGCTATTTTGTTTTACTCCTTTGCCAAAGTGACAGTGGGCTTCATCTGCCTTCAGCTGATCAGTCACCGTGATCATCAGACACCACTCGAGCCAGTGTCTAAGGGCGGTTAAGCTCAGCAGTGCCTGGTGCCTGGCTGCCCCTGCAAGGAGCAGGCAGCCCCGCTGCAGTGCACGGTGGGACCAACACCGACCCTCGAGAGGGGAGCAGCAGTGTCCTCCTGACCTGCACGTGAGACGCCTTTGAGCTGAAGTAGCGCAGCTCCGAGATGACTTTCTCTCAGATCAAGTGCTCGCAGCAAACAGAAGAGCTGCCGATGCCCAGAGACTCAGCTCAGTGCCCCTACATGCCAGGCACCTTCTTCTCAGCTGAGTCACAGCCCCCGGCCCCCTTACCTCATCCAGCACATGGAGGTCATTGCTCAGCTGCTCTGCAAAGGCCACGGAGTTGTTCACAAGGGGTTCGTACTCCTCCATCAGCTTCAACACATCGGCAGCTTCCTTTGGTGTCATCTCCTGGTACGCACTGAGCTCCTCCTGGCTCTCAGTCTCTGCAGTGTCCTTCCTATCTTCTTGGGGCCTTTGTCTCCCTGCATGGACAGGAGGAGATGTGGAGATGACCAAAGCCTTCTAGCTATGTCATTTTATTAGCCCTGCTAATGCTAGCCCCAGGGGTCTCATTGAGTCTGTGAGGTATGTTCACTTGATTCGTGTCAATATAAAATTATATACTAGGGCTGCAGAGCAAAATGTGGCCCCTCACTATTGAAAGGATTAAAACCCTGACAGTCCCTGATTCAGTGCCTGAAAGCACCTTTGTTTTCTTGTGGTCCCCTCCCTTGCTAAGATAGTGTTAGAAGAATGCCACTTGGTGCCTGAGAGAATAGAAGAGACCTTGAATAATCTCGTAAATCCATTGGTAACATAGACTCTGGGCAACAGTGTTAAAACAAGCATCAGCCTCCTGTGAGAAGTTCAATGCCCAAGGACTGATGAGCTAATTCAATGACTATATATGGGCAAAAGAAACCCAAAGTTCAACCATCGGACAGGTGAGGAAGACCATCGGAGACCACAAGAGGACCCTGAAGACCACTAAAAAGACAACTCTGTATACAGATTGAACCTTTACATATGTTAATGAATTCTCGGAAACCTTATGACTATGTATGACTGTATAGCATATAAACTTTGGAAATTTACTGAGTCGGGGTAGCATTATGGTGGAACAATCCCCAGTGCTGCCCAGCGCTGTTTGCTTGCCTCTATTCATTTAATAAATTGTAAACTTTAACTGGAATCCTGTTTGGGAATGGATCATTTATAACAAGTCGAAGTGGCATGAGTCCAGTGGTCTCAGTCTGCTGGTCAGTTAGAGTAAGATCATGGCATGGAGCAAAGAAAGATGTGGATGGGATAAAGCGTCAGCTTTGTAAGAGGGACAGAACAGACATCTGAAATTTAATTTGAGCTCTGGTTGTGTTTTTACTTGCTCACCTCTCTAGGATTGTGCATTGGGGCATGTTGATATGTTTGTTATACAAAGCTGAGACAAATTTTCAGAGGTGAACAGGCTTCTTCTGATCAAGCATACTGATCGTCCTGTGCTGTAGAGTAAACTATATTTTTATATTCATATCTGATGTATTTCTTGATATACTGCTGGGGAATGTTACCAGGCAGGCAGCCAGTCTCGCCCTGGCCTGACTTTACCGACACTTTACTGCTCGCCTTCCCCAGCCCAGAGTGCCGGTAACGTCTCTGGAGATAAGACGAACTGTCCATCTATTTTTCTTCCCAGCCTAGCACCGTGCCTCCGCGGCAAGGGTCAGTGGATGAATCCAATGGCTGTGCCTCGAGATACACAAAGCGCGATCCTCCTGCTTCCCTCTCACCGGTACCCACCTCAGCCTCTCCTGTCATCTGCATTCTCTGCTTGAAATTTATTCACCTCCCATGCCTGAAGTGATAACAGCGATGATGCAAAACCCTCAAACCACTCCGAGTGTGACAAGGAAACTAATTACCTTCCGCTGCACAGGAGGGGACGTTCACAAATGTGATAGAGCTGGCGAGGAATCGGTGGTTCAGTTTCCACAAGCATCTGATAAAGGCTTCCTTCTCGTCAAAGCTGCTAGCAGTCCACTTGTAAACCTTATCAAACTGCAGATCGAAATCCAGGCTCGCCTAGACGTCAACAGTTAATGACATCAATTAGACACCACTTGCCACGCCACGTACACGCCGCACAGGTTTGCAGCACGTTTTAATGGCAGAATGTTGTGAAAACACCTTGTGCACCAGGAGGAAAAAGACCTCCTGGTTGAAGGAGGGAGGGACACACACCTCTGCGCTGCGGTTTCAAGCTTTGGGGCTTTCAGTGGCCCCAGGAAGCCACACCGTGAACGGAGACTAGCACAGGGCTTAGGTGTTAGAGGAGAGAGCTCTGCCTGCGCAGGCAGCTCAGCCCCTTCAACCAGGGGGACGATCGTGACACCTCCCTGAGACCGCCTAACAAAAAGCCCGGCTGGCACGTGCTGGGAAGGTGACCCCAGGGAGACCAGTGCTCCTGGCCACGTCATGCTGATGACCAGACTGGTTTGGGTGGAACTGCACAGGTGTAGTCGGCCTCAGATGTGATGAAGGGCTAAAATGGGCTGTTGCGGCCAGCATCCCCACGACACCTGATGCGACGGGACACCGACTGTACCATGCCCAGGGTAACTGTTGTCAGAAGCTTGATGTGAAGTCTTTCAATCAGTGACCTCCCTGACAAGCTCTGTATTTCCAAGCTGACAGCAGGCGATTCCTCTAGTTAACAGCAAATCCTTCTTCCCGCTTCTTTCCTGGAGACACAGATGTCTTTCCCTGGACTTCTGCTGCTATCCCAGAGCAACCGGGTAGGATTTGAGAGGTATGTTCATGGCACTTGGCAAATAATCATAGGCATGATAAAAGCACTGAGAACAAAAGGATGTACAGCAATTCTGACCCTAGAAGCGGACACCAGGACACCCATAGTGAGTCAGACCAACCAAGGAACCAGTCCCAGCGTCCTGACCCAGCACGCCGATTTCTTTTCAGATTATATAAATCCCTCACCTTTTACTGCAGGTTTCGGGAGATGAACACTGATGAATTTTGACAGTGGCCAGTGGCAGATGCTTGGGAGAAAGAGCATTCAAAGGGCAAGTCCAGAGTTATATTGCCTTCAGGATTCGCAGCCAGCCTCCAGCAGCCCATGATCTAGCAGCTCGCTGAGCCAGAGGTTGTATCCACAGCACTGTGTTTAACAGCCCTTGAAGGACCTACTGTCCCTGATTTCCTCTAATGGTTTTTTTGAACTTATTCATAGCATTGGCATCTACAGCATCCTGTGGCAATAAGCTCTGCAGTGTAATGATGTGCTGAATGAGAAAGCTCAAAATAACCGGAGTTGAGCGTTTGGGGTAAGCCCAGCACCCGCCCTGCCTCCCACTGCAGATATTCCCCTCTGCAGTCCTCATCCAACGGGAAATCTCAAACCTCTCTTCGCTCAAGGATTGGGAACACCCAGAGAAAACCCAGAAACAGGCTTCCACGAGCTCAGCGCCGAAATCCCCCCAGCAGCATCATGCGTGCTTCACCTGGCATCTCCCAGCGGCCCCAGTTCCTGGCAGGGGAAGGTCACCTGAGATAATGGGAGCATGGGCTGGAAAAAAAGCACCCTTGGCATTTCCCTGTGCTGTTTTCATCCTTATAAGCGTCAATATCTGTACATCTATCTATGCCCAAAGGATGTAGTCTCATGGAGGGGGAACTCCAGCCACGGGAGACTTAGTATTTGCCACTGAGTGGTACCTAGGTGGAGAGAATAAGGGAGGTTGCTGAACTAGGAACACCCCGCAGAAAGGAACTCCTTCCGACACCATCTCATTAGCTCTGCGACACAGCCTGATCGCATCTTCCGGGGAACTTAGAAGCCGCACTTATAATTATTGATACTAATCATCGTAACAGACGTAGATTTTATGAGGATTGATGCAGTCCTGCGACGCCTTAAGGGTTGCTTTCTAAACATCTTGAAGCAGTACATCACACCCCTGCATTGCTTTGCAGGCTCGGTAGCAGCCCCTGCAACGGCGCAGAGCAGTGATGTCTGGGGGAGGAATTTACAGTGCGCGGGGTTTAGAGCATGCCTTACGAGGAGCTATTAAAGCAGGGAGACATCTGTTAATCACTTCATAAATATTAATACTGGTTTGGTCAAGGGAGCTGTGGGTTTAAGCACCGCTGGACTTGCAGTGTCAGGACTTTGCTGGTGCCAGAGAAAAGAGGGCTTCCCGGCGCACCAGAGCAGACCCGGCGGCCAATCCTTTGCGGTGCGTGCTGTGAACCCGTGAGCTGGGGGTTGGCTGTAGTCGATACTATCTGCCAAGCAAGAGAGGAGAGCTCTTGTTTTGATTTCCGTGGACCTGCCAAGCCATGCAATAGGGAGGGACCGTGCCGACTTGAGCACTGGGCTGCACTGGGGAGCTTGCCTCCATGGCGGGACCCTGAGAGACATCAAAATGTCCTGGCTGCAGCCTACTGCTTCAGCCTCTCCTCTGCCTGGCACCTTGTGCAGCGGCTTCGGCTGGCGAGTAGATCCCATTTTAGGAATGATATGGACAATTCCGGCTGCCTGCATTCAAGAAAGATCAGCTGAGCCTGGAAGATGCAAGGAAGCGGGCTCCAGGCATGATAAAGGGAAGAGAGAAGCCAACACAGAGAATAAGGGGTCAGTCTGCTTAGCCTGCCAGAAGGAAGATTAACAGGGAAGGTGACTGCAATCTAAAAGCATATCTGCAAAGGAGAAGAGCTGTCTAACCTAAAGGACAGCCATGGCACAAGTGCAAACGGGGATGATGTGGGTAGGGATACAGGCTCGGAGCCATAAGAAGGCTTTAGCCATCGGGACAACCAAGTTCGCTATTTGCCTCCTGGTAGGAGGGGGTTAAAAATACACCAACACTTTACCATAGGGTATGATCGGTTTTTCTCATTGGGATGGCAAGTGAGGGGGAAAGGACTGAAAATCCTGGAGGTATCTTGTAATCCCAACTCCTCGGGAGCCAAAGTAGTTGGGAAGGCTTGGTGGAGCTGGGCTCATCCGCTAGAAAAAAAAAGCTCAGGCAGGATGAAAGCATCTATTTCCTTGCGCTTGGGAAAGTAGAAGACGATGAGATATCAGTTCTATTCTACTCATAGGATCAAGATGCCCTGCAAACCTGCAAATGTGGTTTTCCCTTTCAGACATACTCTGCAGATGTACTTTATTTGTCCTGGATGGAGAACTGGAAAGCTGTTCTTTTTCTCATTTATTTCTATGCTTGTGAAAACCCAGGCGCCTTGCCAAAGCCCCTGGAACATTCACGTTAATAAAAAAACTAATTATATCAACTTTAACGACACTCTACCAGCCCCAGCGGCAGAAAGGGAATATCTTGTCCATGCTTTTTTTCCCCCAAAGCCTTAATGTCACCCTAAAAGCGCAGACTCACACCGACTCCGGCTCTCTATAATCCTTCTTTCAGTAAATGCCTCCATTTAATCTTTAAATACCCTATGCAAATGTCTGCCAAGAAGCTTTGTCAACATGGATGGACAGATGGGCCTGACAACGTGTTCTGCAAATGCCGGAGACCTGACAAGAGCAGCGCTTTGCAGCCCATCTCTCCAGCCTCTGAGGGTTGCTGCAAAGAGCTTCAGGAGGTCCTCTCTCTGAGGGGTAAGGAGGGTTTGCCCGCTGATATCGATGGAAGCTGTGTCCACGCAGCGGTCACCCGCTCACTGCTCGCCCTGGTCAGGTATTTGGCCAGCCTGACATTTCCTAACTTAGAGAGGGATGAATCAGGAGGGAGGAAATCACTCCAGCCTCGGCACCCTGGGCACAGGCATCTCCCTGGAAGAGACGAGGGAAACGAGAAGTCCAAAAGCACAATGTAGGATGGGAGGAACCGTCCAGGGAGAGACCTCCGTTCACCATACGCTACAAAACAGCTCCGAGGGAAGGCAGAGGGCTTTTAAATTTTTGTTATGGAGGTTGTTTCCTCAAAATTAGCATCGTTCAGGCTGGTTCAGTCCTATATTAGAAAAATCAGTCCTACCTGATTGAGAGTCTTGCCATCTACCAGCTTCAGCTCTGCTAAAGGCCATTTGTAGGCTATCTTGTACTGCTCTCCTCGGTCTACCTTGACCTTCACCAGAAACGGCTGCGTTGGCCTAAAGGCGTCCACTGAGGATGCGGGACAGGGGAAAAACAAACAAACAAGCAAACAAAAGAAGACCCACAATATTATAGTTAGCCCAGCACGCAACAGTTCAGTGTGAGTGGACAGGTTCAGATGGACACACAGAGACTGGTTTTGCATTGGAGAGATGCTACAGGGTTTCTACCGGCTTTTCTCTTCATTGAGTATTTACATATGGGTTTTAATGCAGAGTACTTTGAAGTCTGTGGAGGAATTCCCCCAAATTTCCATGAGTTTTAAACCAGGCCGTTGTGCTCTAGAGAAGGCATAACTAAAATTTCAGCACCATCCAAATGTGGCAGGGACAGGGCGCCCTAGTGCAATACGGTTTATGATAGTTACACACCGTATCGCTGGCCCTAAAAACCAGGTCCAAAAGCACTGCCTTGTTTGACTGGTACCCACATTAACATATCCCACTGTCCTGGTTTCAGCTGGGATAGAGTTAATTTTCTTTGCAGTAGCTCGTATGGGGCTGTGGTTTGGATTTGTGCTGAAGCAGTGGTGATAATGCGGAGATGTTTCAGTTGTTGCTCAGCAGCGCTTACACCAGTCAAGGACTGTTTCAGCTCCCCGTGCTGTGCCGGGGGCACGGGAAGCTGGGAGGGGACACGGCCGGGACAGTGACCCCAACTGACCCCAGGGATGTCCCACACCATACGGTGTCATGCCCGGTGTATAGAGCTGGGGGAAGAAGAAGGAAGGGGGGACATTGGGAGTGATGGCGTTCGTCTTCCCAAATCACCGTTACGCGTGATGGAGCCCTGCTCTCCTGGAGATGGCTGAGCACCCGCCTGCCCGTGGGGAGCAGGGAATGGATGCCTTGGTTTGCTTTGCTTGCGTGCGCGGCTCTTCCTTTCCCTATGAAACTGTCTTTATCTCAACCCATGAGTTTCCTCACTTTTACTCTTCTGATTCTCCCCCCCCATCCCACCAGGGGGGAGTGAGCGAGCAGCTGCGTGGGACTTAGTTGTTGATCCGGGCTAAACCACGACACCCACCAAAACTCAATTCCAGTGCCAATTAGCTTACAGTCACCTCTTGGTTCGTCTGGGAGGTGCTCACTGTGCATCACTCTGGCTCATATAATTTAGATCTCCCATATGAGCTAGACGTCTCCAGAAAGCTGACATGGAGCTGACAAGTTCCAGGGGTAACTTGTATATTTTAGATGCTACCTATAGGGTGGCTACATCACCCCTTGGAGATATTCCTCCTGCCCTCCACTGGCTACAGAGGGAGTTGAAGCACATCGTTTAGGTCAGACGCTATGGCTAAGGCCATCAGAAGTTAATCCTGTAGTAGGTGACTACGCTGCCTAGAAGCTCAATGGCAGGAAAGTCTCTCCCCGGTAAATCTGACAAAAAAATCCACGCTAACAAAGTCTCAGGAGTGATGGAGCAACTAGAAAAGCATAGACTGAAGGAGATGGAAAATTTCCCAAAGCACTTGCCCCTTTGGATCCTAATCAAAGAGCTACGTACTCCAGAAACGTCTGGGTACCGTTCAAGCTTTCACCAAAACAATGGAGACGCAGATTGAGGCTGCAATTCTGCGTCATGGCAGAACGGTTTGTTGCTGACCTCTAATGACAGAGTTGATGCAAATGGTTAAAAAAAAAAAGTAATCTTATATTGGTGGAGGGAGCGATCCGGCAGACCCCAGCTCTCTCTAAGCCAGCCAAAGATCATCCGACATTCAAGAGGGAACTTGTGCTTTTGTTGCCAGTTCTTGACATACTACACTGACATAGCACAGCGCCTAATTTTGGATTAAGATTTCCTTCACTTAATCTTAAAATGCAGCATTCCAAGTAGCGGCCCTAGCTGTTCTCCCAGATTAGGAAAAGAGCCATCAGAGACCAAACTCTCTGACTAGAGCTGCAAGAAACTTCCCTGGGTTTGCAACACAGCCCGTCCGTCTCCTGCCCCCGTGGGGTCCTCACCCACAACACAGAGAATGGACATCTTCTTCTTCTTCCCCGTCTTCCAGACGCGAATGGTTTCCAGCAGCCTCTTCTTCTGTGGGTTGAACACGTCTTTTTCCAGCGAGCTCCACAGAGAAGCCATGGTGGTCCCTGAACGCAACGGCAGGCGGTAGCTGCGTGTGCCTCCCGCTGATGCTCGTGGTCACCGCAGGCTGCGCAGCACCTCCTGCGAAACACAAACAGGCTGGAGAGATGATCCGCACGCAAGCCTCTGGCGCACCGGTAAAACATGTTACCCCCACGCTGATGTTGTCTCTCTTGTCTTGCAGACAGCATGGGTGTTAAAGAGTTGTAGACCCGAGGCCAGAAGGGCCTTTTATAATGAGCTGGTCTGAATTCCTGCCCAGTGCAAGCCAGACATGCCAGTGCATCCAGCCCACTAAGGCCACAATAAAGCTTTCCTAATTTCTTCAAAAAACCCACACTTTTTGGTTCCAGCTCAGCATAGTGTCTTGAGCAACAGGACCATGTCCATGGGCAGGCGAAACAGGTTAGCAGCTACAAGCAATCGTTGCCTGATTATTTTTGTTGGCCCACATTGTTTCAGGTCTTACAGCTCAAGAAATCGCCCTCCTGGGTCACACAAGGCGATGCTCCGGCTGAGCTGGCGTGCCCTGCGCTCAGCATGAGATGGACGTACGTGACTGTGCAAGTCAGTGCTGAAAAGAAAAGAAGCCCAGCTCCGCTTCGGGAGCTCAGCTCGGGGCATCCTGCCCCTCGGAGGTCCCCAGGGCTTTAGCTTAGCAGAAACGCACAGCAGCCTTCCGAGGACAGATCAACTTGCCAGTCCAGCTGCCTTGCCGACCTCGTGCCACGCTGGGCAGCCCAAGCGCTCAGAGGCACAACTCGCTGAATGCAGGGCGATGCTGGAGCCTGGCAGGAGTGAGAGCAGAGCCCTGGCTGCGGAAGGGGCTCCGAGGGGCTCACCGGGCTGCGGTGTGGGCATGGAGGGGAAGGCAGGCCATCTGCCTTCCAGGAGATGTTGTGCGGTCTCTCCCATGCCAAGACCGTGTGGGGCTGGAAGCGCGCAGCCTCTGCGACCTCCCTGGCCACATCCTGCCACCGCAGCCTGCACCCACCTTGTGTTCCCCAAATCTCTCCTCCTCCTCCTCCTCCTCTCCATCGCCCTGGGCTCTGCTCCACCCTGCGGAGGTGCTCGCCACAGCGGACCTCAGCTGCTCTTCCGTCCTCCTCAGCCGACATCTCTGAGACTCCCCGCTCCCTCCTCCGTCCCTTAAAAGACTCATTTTTGGAGAAATAGCAGGGGGAGAGGGGCCTCAAGCCACCCCTGCTTCCTTCCCAGCCCCAGTTCCCCTCCCATGGGTCCCCCTCTGGTCTCCTGCAGCCATGCAGCCCAGGACAGGCGCTTCCCGAAAACGGCTGGCTTGCCTTCCCAAGCCCCCTGACTCGGTCCCCGGGGCCTGGACCCACGAGCAGAGTGTGATAGCGCCCGCAGGTTTCACACGCTCGCTGACTCCTTAGCAAATCAATATTAAGAGCCAGCAGCTCCTAAACTCCCCAGGAGACCCCTGCTCTCCCGCTCTTTCAAGCTTCCCTGGCTCCAAGATAATCAGCTAATTAACCTGAAAGGAGAAGGGTAACAGGGAGGGAATGGGAAGCCCAGCTGGGGTCTCAGTTGCTGGGGCTGGGCCCCTCCTGCAGCCGGCCACGTTTGTAGCCCCTGGCTGTGTGCTGCGAGCAAGCGCTTGGTGGAAATGTGCATGCACCCACGTCCCAGTTCTCCAGCCAGCTGAACGAGTGCAAATGTGTTGGTTTCACAGTCTAAAAGGAATCAAACCCCAACTTCTTCTCCCCCTCGTTTTGCTTACGCAGCCGAGCGTGCTCGTCCACAGCCCAGGAATGGCTCTGATGTGCGTGGCCAAAAATCATCTAAGGAAATCACAACGTCCAGCTTGAAACTGGCGCTGCACCTCATGACATTGTGCAAGAGTAACACGACCACCACTTCACCGACGAGGGAAGTGCAGTGAGAAAGCAGCCTAAGGAAGAGGACCTCTCCTGGCTGCCTCCTTAAAGCAATGCTCAAAGCACCACGGGGTCTCAGACGCAGGTCCCGCAGGAGAGTCCTGCCTCGGAGCCCAGCCGGCAGAGAGCAAGGGAGCCGGCCGGCTGCAACCCCTTGAAAGCTCAGGCAAGCTCAGCTTAGTGCTAGGCTGGAACAAGATGACCTGATTCAGTCTGAGGTATTGAAACACACTGATTCAGGTCAACCCAAGGCAAGAAGGAAAGGATTTGTTTAAATCATCTTAGCAGAAACAGTGTTTTTAGCAAGAACGCGTTGCTCGTTCACAAACTGCTTTTTTTTATAATCCACAATATTCTTAATGGAAGGTTCTCACACAGCTTCCTAGTCAGACCTAAGGCTCGTGGAGATGTATTTGCACTGTAAGCCAAACCCAGCGGTGCTAGGGAGGAGATGGCGGCTCATATGTCGTGTACAACCACTCAGAAACAGGCAGCAGTTACATCACAGCCTTTGAGCGAGGTGCTGAGGGGAAAAGCAAAGTGGCTACAGCTAAAGCGTTTCATGCAAATATTTTACTAAGAATTAGGGATAACTAAAAATATAGACTCTAGGAAAATAATAATATTTAGAACACGCACTTTGAATGTTTTCTAACAGAAATGCATTGTCATTGAAATTCGCCGGTGAATGAACTGAACTGAAACAAATGAAACCTTCAACAGCTCCTTCCCCATAGCGATGGGGCTTTCGGCTCAGCAACGCAGTTAACGAGCTTGAAATCACATCCGCAATCATTTAAACTTTTTCTACCATGGCTGTGATCAAAAAAAAAAAAGAAAAAAAAAACAAGAAATTTGCTGCTAAAATGATTCTGTCACCATAGCGTCTCTTTGAATGCAGCCCCTCACTGGGTTATCTTGGTTCCTCCATCCCTGTCAGCTTTTCAGTCTCTCTAATGGCATTCGCCTCCAGAGGCAGGCGGAACGGCAGCCCGGGGACCTGGCCGGCTACACGTGCTGTTGCTTTCGAACTCACTAATTCATTTATAATAGCTCTTGAGCAACAGCTACAGGAAAATGATTGAAAGCCAAAGTAATAGAGGGCTCACTGCTCCCTGATAAGTTAACGCGGAAAGCACAATACTTTCAGCAAATGTAATTGAAAAGCTGTCTGTAGCGGAGCCAGTTAACACACCTTCCCCCCCCCTCCCAATTTTCTAGAGACAACCTGTAAGACTTAAAGATCTCGGTGAAACCTTCCTGAAATTGTCACAGAGGTGCTCATCACCCATCCGGAGAGCTGACAGCAAGGAAGAGAGCGTTAGTGAAAGGGAGAGCGTTCAAAGACTTTACCGGCCGCGTCTCGCTGAGGATAAATTGCGGGATTTCAGTCGCAAGAAGCCTTAGAACAGGAAATGGTAAAATGAAAGCTTTAAGAGAAAAACAGGAAGCCTGAAGAACCTGAGTGAAGCCCGTGAGCCGCCGGCTTGAGGGCAGGGCAGGAAACCCCTCGTGCGAAGGCTGCAGAGACCAGGTGCAGCCGAGAGCAAGCAGAGCATGGGAGCAGCTGGAGATGAAGTGGGTTTTGACTAAAAGCAAGGTAAAATTGCCTCCATTTCCTCTTTGTTGCTTTAAAGAGAGTTGAAGTGCCGAACAACTGCGGTTCAGCCTCTAATCAGATGCTGCCTCCCTAATCCTCCTTTAACAAAGGGTCTCAGAAGCCTACAAGAGATGTAGGAGTCGGACTACGTGCCCTCGTTAAGCAAGATGCATCATCATGGTGCATAATTTAGCTTTAAGCACAAAGGAAGCCTCGTGCTGTTTCCTCATAACGCCTTGGGGTACGCTTCAGTATTAACCAAAAGCCAGGTCCTGCTGAAGCCGAAGGACCGTAGACCTTTGGGGACAGGCGTTGGTGCGAGTGCTGTCCCGCAAATAACTGAGGTCCGTGCTGGAGCCAAAAGCAATAATCCCGAGAGGAGCCAGAGTCAGGAGCTAGGAATGAGGATTTGGAGAAGCAACTCCTGGCACAGAGAAGCGGTCTCAAGGTCTAGCTGTGAGGCAGCGGCTGTGAATGCTGCCTTGAGGATCGCTCTCGTGGCCCAGAGGGAAGGGTTGGTCCTTCCATCCATCCTTTATGGTCCTCAGCTGGGGAGGAAGCCTGATAAACAGTTTGGTGGAAGTATTTTAGGGGAAATGAGAGCTCTGTGATTGCCTAATCTCTGGAAGTTTCATGGCCATAGCCCGAGGAGGGAATGCTCTGGTCCCAGTTCACGTGGGCTTCAGGAACTGTGCCAGCGCAGAAATCTCAGTCCTGAGCGTATCTGGGGCTCAAAGCGTTGACACATTTGAAGGGTAACAAAGGTAATCTGGCTTTCAGCTGGTGCCAGGAACTGCCTGGGAACCGTGTGCCTGGAGGTGAATTGTGCAGGATGACCTTAGCCAGGAAGAAGGCAGACAGACCCGCCTCCGGCGCAGCTGGCGTAGTGCCTCCATATTTAGCTTCAGAATCAGGTTTTGCAGCCCTGAACGTGCCCTGTTCCCATTGAGCCATCCCGATCGTTCGCTGAGAAGCTCTAGCCCAAACCTCTACACCAGCTGACGTGTTTCGATGTCATCGACGTACACCCATGCCATACTCCTCTGCCTCACCGTGAATCTAAACTGGCAGAACAAGGGCTTAAAAAGCAACAGCCACTGGGAAGCAGCAATGGCTTAACCCAACTAGTAATTTAGCAGGTGTTGATGTGTACAGGGGACACCGCAAACCATGGCCCGCAGTGAACCGCGGTCATTTCTCCTTCTCCAGCGTGTTACAACTGAACGCTGGTTAGGTCGGTGAGGTTGTGCGGGCTCCAAGTTAATGCCCTGGTGTCATGCCTGGGTGCCAAGCGTGCCCGAGTAAAGCTGTGTCTACATGCCTGCTGTAACTGGTGCCCTGGAAACCCAACTTATTTAATTTGCGAGCTTCAAGGACACTGTGTGCGCTCTGGAGGGTAAATTAGATGGGGCAAGCATTATGGAAGAGAGAAAAATACGGTCGCACCGACAGCAGGACTGCATTAACACGGTATCATTTACTGCGAGACAGTAAAGATGCTATGCCAGGGCTTCCATTCATAACTTCATGTTATTTCCATAAACTCAGTCTTCTTAACCTCTTCTCGCTCGCAGAGCACATTTTCTTCTCTTCCAGCCAGCTGCGCACGCCTTCATTATCATTCACGGGCGTTACAGGAGCGCAAGGGGGGGAAAACGCCTCCCTCGCACGAACGCGGTTGAGGAGAATAACTCTTCCAGATGCCAGCCTGGCACATGAGCCCCGATTCCTCTGGGAGCAGGGAGGGTTTTTTTAAGACCATCCTGCCTGGCTAAAAGAAAAATTCGGGGATAAAACAGGAAAGAAGGTGTTCCTATAGAATTTCTGGCTTTACTCAGGCAGCCCTGGGAGCTCGCAGAAAGCTGCTCCGTAGCGCTGCAGGCTCAGGCGCCGGCGCCCAGACAGATCTTTCCCCCGCGTTATTTCCCTCGAGTCTCGCGGCAGGTGTAGACACTGAGGAATCAAAGCTTTTATTTTAAGCAGAAGGTATGCCTAGCCTTCCGAAGGCTGGGGAAGAAAAAAAACTCAAACAAATCTTGAAGAAGCTAGCCATTGCCTGCATGCGCTTCCCTGCCCGCGTCTGCAAACAGGATGAAGCAGCCGTAAGAGTGATGCAAACGGCCAATTAATCTCAATTGCTGCGAACTCGCAATCCTAATGAATTACTTTTAAAAATACAGGGGTTTTTAACGGCTTTCATGCAAAGAGAAATTAGGAAATTGCATGTACAAACGAGCTAATAAAGAAAAGGGAAATACAGGGGTAGAAATACAGCGTGCCTCACATTAATTTTCCCACCCAATTCCACATGCAGTAATAACTTGATTATTTTAACATTCAGGCTGAAAGAATCAAAACCATACACAATTTGGAGCGTCTGATTGCCATTCCCTGACCAAGATTAGCAATCTGCAGTAGTTTGCCTTTCTCTTCCTTTCCAAATCGAAGACAGAAAGCTGGTTTTGCTGCAGGGCACAGCAGAGAATTTAAGCTATTTAATTTTCTGCTGCGGGGACTTGTAGTCACCATTTGATGTCAAGTCTGATTTTTGGTGCTTAAACAGCCTGCATTCCCAGAATACCCAACCATTTTCAATGTTTAATGGACGGCTCCTGCCATCGCCCCTAAAAAAGAGGTGGCAACCAGGACGTCTCAAGAAGGACTTGCTCTGGACCATTAGATGGGCAGGCACACATGGACACTGCTGCTCCAAAAATGAACAGAGGTCCCAGTCTTCTCCTTGCTCCTACTCTGGATTATCCTCAGCCTCAGCTGTACATGAAGATAAAAAATGCCCTTTGCCTTGCACCGGCAGCAGCGTGGGATTTACCCACTCGGCACACGCTGGTGCCCCATGCCAGGAGGGGCGGCTGGAGCCCGGTTACGCCATGGAAGAATGGGGAATGGCTTCGTATGGGCAAACTGGGAATTTTCCCAGTAAGTCAAGGCTGAGATAACAGTGATCGATTAGCGCAAGGCAAATGCAAGAAGGAAGGAGTTGCCTTGTCCTTATTGGGACTCCCCGTGTTTAACTTCTGGAGGCGGTTGTGACTCGTGTTGAAAGGCAAGCAGCAATGCTGGTGCACGCTGGGCACTGTTCTCTGCCCTCGCCTTTCTCCAGAAAACCCATCCTGTGGGTGAGCTCCTCCTCTGCGCTCAGCACGGTTGTGCTGCTCCTGCCTTGGCCCCACCGCAGGGTCTGCCTCATCCCGCCTCATCCCGCCTGTGGTCGAAGGCTGGAGCCTTCCCTCCGTAAGCACGGCTTTCCACGCAGCAGAGAATGGGCAGCCCAGGTCACGGTTTCTCATTTCTCCGATGCCAGGCTGTGTGCAAACCAAGGAGGGAGGGAAGGGAAAAAATGCCATGCCTCAGAGCATCCTAGAGGCTGCTGCAAATTATGTGAGCGGTAGAAACCCAACAGTGAGCTCTGCACACACCAAAGGGGAAATCTTTAACCACCCTCTCCTCCCCCAGCATTCCCCTCCTCTTTGCCCCCAGCTTTCCTGCCTCGATTGATGCCCAGTCCTTTTTCTACCTTCTTAAGCAGAGACATTGGGCAGGAGGGGACCAAGTGTCAGTGGGGGCTACGCTGACACCACCTGGGGTCACCCCGTTTTCTTTGTCAGGTGAAAATCTCAGCTGCTCTCCCCTTTCATGCTGCTGCAGCAGCTTTGCAATGATAACGTGCTGCAAAGCAGATGGAGCCCGGTGGTTACGTAACGAATTGCCAAAAGCTTTGCAAAAGTCTAGACTTTTAGGTATGGATTTTCCTTTTCAGCCCCTTCTCTGACCTCTTCAAGGAGGTTAGGATGGACTGGATTCATATGGTTTACTTCTGGCTAAAGCCTCCTGGGTTCCTCTTGTCAAGCATTTGTCCTATCCCATCAGCCGGTGCATGGAAAGTCCTCGCTCCCTGCGACCAAAATTATCCCAGTTGCTGCATAATATCTGCCTCACACCTTCTTCTTATTGAGTCAGACAGCGGTGGGCTGAGCAACCCTCTGAAAGCACCTTTGATGCTACGAAAGGTGGCCCCATGCTGCCACGTGCTCGGATGTGGCTTTCGTCAAGAGCAGCAGCCGCTTCCTGAAAACAAACAAGACGGGCACGAGGCCAAGGTCATCTCCCTCCTAGCTGTGCCTCACAGCTTCTGATCTGATTTTGTTACCGCTTCTTAAACTCCATGAGAAATGAGGAAATACGGTGCAGTGATCTGGTCCAAAAATTAGTATCTCCTCCTTCTCAGCTCTCTTAATGTGACGGGCTCCGGTCACGGAGACATCATCGTTTGTCCAAAGTCACTGCCACAGCTTTGCAAGACAGTTGTGTCCAGTCCTCCGCAGAGCGATTCCATTTTTAGGCTGGTACCAGTGGTGTAAAACTGGAACAAGCCATGCACCCAGTGGTCAGTCACTAGCAGGGTGGGTTACCCACGCCAAGTAACAGCCCTGCTGAAGGTCACCTTTCTGCTGAGCTCTGGCTGGGGGTAAGGCCTGTTGCCTCGTGATGTTGCCAGCGCAGGCAGACTCTTGCCTTGACCTCCTGAGGGGACTTCCCAGAGTCCTTTCATAGCTTCTCAGCTAGCCTCGTGGCCCCATCGGCTCTCCTGCTTTGGTTTTCCAAAGTCCTTCAGCAGCAGCACTTCTCTCTCTCATGCACTTTGCCCTCAGTCTTGCACCAGTGTCGCCCAGCAGTTTGGAAACCCAGTAGGAATATCAAGAATTTCACCCACCCTGGGGTCAAATCCCAGCTGGTCTGGCACATCTTCCTCCTTCCCAGGGAAAGCAGCTGGAAGCGTGGTGCTCACTTACAATGTAGAGGAAAGATGAGACCTGAACAAACAATTTACTTGGTGATTTCCCCATTTTTTTTTTTATCTTTTCTCTTTCCATGACCAAACCATAAGCATTTCAAGAGATTCACATCCTTAATTTCCTCAATGAATGATCAGCAGAGTCCTGCCTCCGATCCCTGCTCGAGAGCATTGCCGGTGTGCCCCAGGCCGCGTCTGGCTGAGGCTCTGCGAGGTGCCAGATGTCAATGGTAAAGCTCGGAACAAAGATATTCCCCAAGCCCCTGTCGAAACACGTACATGGGGTAGGAGGAATTAAAATTGTGGAGGCAGCTGCAGAGCTGGACTTTCTTAGCTTTGCAGTGCCCTGCTTTGTAAACTCAGCAGCTCTCTTGTTCCTCTGTAGATTTGGAAGTGAGAGGGAGACGGCTGGAGGAGCAAGCGAGCTAAGAGTCCCCTGCAAGAGTACGATGCGTCGGCACCCCTGGCTCCCATCACTGAGCCAGGAGGGACCTGCCCTGCTTCGCAGGAGGGTGACCTTTGAATCTTAACATGCTCCAGACCTCCCAAGTGAATTTGGGCAAGATTTTTCGTCGCTTCCTTGTGCCACGAAGCTGCGAGCTGCTGGGGACGGTGCCTGCGTGTGTGTGGGGGGGGCGTGCATTGCAGTTTTTAGGTATATGGACAAGACCTAGCACATCTCCATGGCCTGAGATGAGCTGTTTGTCACCTGCCTGCTGGCCTTCGCTCCTGACCTGCCAGGCTGCGGTGACTTCGCTGACTACATCGCACAGGCAGGCATGCGTGTGTCTATCCGTCTTCCGAGTAAGACGATGCTATTTAAACATAAAATAATACGATTAATAAAACATAATGCCTTGTTTCTCCCCACTGTTTTCACCTCCTGTGCTCTCTTCTCACATTTTTGCTGGGCCGATGGTTTTCTTACATGCCCTAGATAACTCATTGAGTTTCATCTTCGCTGCTCTTTCCACCCGCCTGCTCTTCTTTCATTTTTTATGAAGACTCTTTCTTGCTCTGCTAACATGCTCTTAATCTCACTGGTAAATCAAGGTGGTTGTTTGTCTTTAGTTCTCTATTTGCTTTCCTGAACACGAAGATAAATCTAGGCACCGTGCTGGAGCTAGATCAGCAAGAAAGCTGATTTCTTCCCTCTTCCCTCCCCATTCACAGTTGTGCAGAGCTGGCAATTTGGGATCTAAAAACGCTCCCTCTCCGTTTTCTGGGGTGAAAGTGGTAAAACAAATAGGAAGACTGAGAAATGACCTCTCCCAGGCTCTTCCGGGTGAACCCACGCTGCAGAAAGCTCTGGCATATGTTACGCCAAGAGCCCAAACTGGGCTCAGTGCAAAGGCTCCCATTAACCTCATCTGATGTTCTCAGATTTACAAACTCTGTAACTTTTCCACATCTTTCTGCTGATCTCTCCGGCCACTGGATTAGACCAGGACTGTAAGGAGGCCCACACTCGTGGTGGCTTCCTTGCAGCCCACAGCACGCTGAGGAGTAATGGCCTGCAGCCTGCCAGAAATAGGAAATCAGGTCATGAACTCGCTTCCCTCTCAGTCCGGCATCGGGAGCGACGGGGAATGAGGCACAGCGTGTCTTCCTCTTATCTTCTTCTTCTGTCCCTGGGATGATGGCTGCAGCCAGCAGTGTCTGAGGGGGATAGGGGTGTCCAGACCCAGAAAAGCAGGTCTCTGCGCAGCCGGCTGGCCCTGCAAACATGCCATGCGCTTTTCCCTGTCATCTTTCCCACAGAGGAATTGCATGTGGGGTTAAAGAAAAAAACCCACTGAACCAGCATTTTTAGCTGGGTTCAGAGCAGTTTCATATGTCTGGAAAGGATATGGCAGCACAATCGAGATTTATGAAAGAAAGAGAATATTTTAGGAGAGGCCATTTGTTCTGTTCCATATCCCATAAAATTTCCAGAAGTTATTTGTCGGTCGATGTGGCAGCAACACTCAGCACTGCAGCTTGGGAACAAAAGGCCACTCTGCGAACAAAGCAGCGAAGCATTAAAAGACACAAAGCAACATCTTTTTAGGCCACATATAATTGCCCTGGGGAACTCCCTGCCTCGGGTTTCGAGCCAGACAAACGGCTCCACAGTTTACAAAACCCAATCTGAATCTACCTAAAGATAACCCAGGAGGGCTGGACTCGGTGGCCGTGATTCCAGGCGTGGGCAGCCTCTTCTCTGGAAGATCACATCGATGTACGGAGTGGTCTAGCACAGGAAAACAGAGCACCATGGTGGTAGTAGAGCACCCAGTGTTTGCTGCCAATGGAGAACATAAATCAGGCCAAGCGAGGCGCTGGTTTGTTACGGGGAGGAGTGGGGAGGTGTTTTGCCCCATGTTCTTTAATGGCAAATTCCTGTAGGATGATTTTCGATGCCTCCAGGTTTCTTGCTTTGCAACCAGAAGGGAAACGTGCACAGGGATGCGGGGAGGCTGCAGACTGTGGGAACTTCTATCCTGGGGGCAATGTGGCTAATCCCCTGCTCTGCTTGGAGGATTAGCCTGGGACCCATCCCGGATGCTCGGCGGGCTCTCTCACCCCCAGAGCAGTCCCGGGGCGCTCTGATCTGCTCTCTGGTTCCATTTACCATCTCGGGGAGAGCAGAGACAGAGGAGGGCTGAGGGACTCAGCTGGGGCAGCGTGGGGAACTGATTTTTGCTGATTTTTTCATAGACCAGCCCGTTTGGCATCTCCACCGCTCTCCCTCGCCTCTCTGGACAAGGTCCTGATGCCAAAGGGACCTTCGCCTTTCTGTGAGAGCAGACCCTGGCGAGTTCTTGAGTGGACTCTCAAGTCACTCGTGGGGGAAAGGGCCGCACATCCTCATCCTCCCTCGCCATGTGTGTTTTAGGGGATGCTTGCGGAGAGCCGGCCACGGCAGAGATCCCACTAGAGGGTGCTGCCCAGCTCTGCTGGGAAACACCAAAAGGCTCTGGATGCTCCTGGACCTCCCTCCAAGCACCCCTGTTAACTCTTGGTGCCTTTTTCCCCTGCAAGCCCTCGCCGCCGTCCTCCCTTTCTTCCTGATTTCTCTCCAGCGTGGTGAGCGCTCTGTCACTGCTACAGATTGCCACTGGCAGCCAGCCAAAGCCTGCCTTTAGTTTATGGACCCACTTTTTCTTTTTTTTTTCTTTCCCCCCCAAGTAAACACAAACAATAAACCAAGTGAGCCCAAGCAGGGAATGGAGGTTACAGGGCAGCCACGTGCTCAACTCATCCAGCAAAATGAGAGCCGGTAGCAGAGCTGCCAGTCAGAGGTTTCTTCCTCACCTCGGTGACCTATAACGTACCAAGTAGCAACAGGGAGGCATTTACCCATCTCTGGACCACCTTAGAAGACAGACTCATAGGTCCTAAATGTCTCCCATGACCTGCAAGACCTACATGGATGTCCTCATGGGGAGCTGGGAGGACTCTTGTGTCCATCTTCCTCCCAACCCGCAGCACTTTTCTTCTCTTCCCTGAGGCAGCACCGGGCACCCTTCATGGCCGGTGATACCCTGAATGGGTGCCTGGGTGCACGGCCGGCCGGAGTCCAGGGTCGCACGCAGAGTGGGATGCAGCATCCTAATCGTGCAATATCTCTTTGGAAGATAAACCGCCCATCGGCACTAAATTCCCGTCCGCAAAACCTGCAGCAACAGAGAGTGGAACATATATACTAGTCCTTTGACAGGAGTGCCCTTTCAAAGCCCTGTTACAAACAGGCTGATTTAAAGTTGAACTTTCAGTTCCCCCAGGCAGCTTCTGCCTCAGGGGTGCTCTCGTCAGTGGTCTGCGAGCACACGTCATCTCACCCACACAGCGGCGGCTGTCTTCTGCAGGAAAAAACAGCCAGATCTTAACCTGTTGTTAACGTAACGCTAATGGGGCCAAACGCAGTCCTGAGAGCCAGTGCAAGCAGTGTGAAGGTGTAACTGCTCCTCCGCAGCTCCTTGCTCTACCGCTTCTGGAAGCTGGTGCCCCTCGCAGCGAAAACAGGGGCTGCCTGCGTGCTTGGAGCCTGTACCGACACAGAGTGCTTTATTCAGCCCTGAGAGAGGTTGGGAGAGTAGTGAGGACACACATACCAGGCTGCTGCCAGAACAGCGGCAGATACGTTGCACCACAGGAGTTTAAACCGGAGCCAGAACAGCTCAGAGAAGGCAGTCCCACCATCCCAGCCCAGGGGACCCTATTTCCCTCAAAAGCAGAGAGCTCAGCTCTGAAGGTGTCTCAAAATATCCAACGCTGGCCAGGGCTACTTGCCTGAAAAAAGGCAAAAGAACGGGACAAGCATGTACCGATTTCCCTGTTCACCCGAAGAAAATCCCTGGTGGGCTCCAGTTTAAGGATTTCCTAAGCAGGCGACAGCCTCTTCTTGTGTCGCAGCTGCGATGGATCCTTCTTCCAGGAACTCCTCACGGCGCTCTCTGAAACCAAAGGCATTTTCAGCCTCCTCACTACCCTCTAGCAGGGATCCTGCAGTTTGAAGACACAGTCTCAATATTTAACTCGGTTTGTTTGGCTTGAAGCTGCCACCTGCCAGGTTTCCTTCAGGGACGGAGCTTTTATCCTTGCCCTTGCTCTGAAGCGCCAGACGTGGTGGAGACCACACACCCAGGCTTCTCCAGGGCTTTGGGAGACAGCAGGGTGCTGTTGTTTTCCTGGTAGTTATTGCTGGAATAAACATCAAGCCCCGCTGTTGGCCACTGGCGGTTTTTAATCAGATGCTTGCAGAGTATTTGAGGCAGATCCTGCACTCAGCTGCCCGGGGACCCAGGAGCTGCGCCACGCCGAGGCCGTGCTCCAGCCCGCTCCAGCCTGATGCCATGTTAATGACAGCAACAGCGCAGGGAGCGGGTCGTGGGACCCCAGGGACCGCTCTGGACCCGCAGGACGTACACGTCCCAACACATGTGCTTCGCTGCTGGCTGCCTTCTGCAAACACCCCTTCATCTTCCCGCTGTACGTTAGAGATGGCTGTTTCTCTTCTTCACATGGCGAGGTGAGAGCATGGATGCGCAGGGGCTGATGCAAATACTCCAGCCGTGACCCAGGGTGTTAAGCAATCACTCCCTCTGCACAGCGGCTGCACTAAACCATCACATCTCCCTGAAAACTACTTGCTGGGAAAACGAGTTTCATTGCTTACCATTTGCATGAAATATTCAACTTTTCATCCATGGAGTTTTTCTTCTGCTCATTAAGCCGGGGTTAAGCTTTGACGGAAGCTGGTTTGCCATGTGCTGACAGCAGGGCCGCGCAGTGCCAGAGGGCAATAAAGAGTGCCACTCTGCAGCGGGATGGCCCCTCCGTCCTTGCTTTCTAAATCCAGTTGCTGCCGTCGTCATTGCTGTGGGTCGGATGCGTCCCTTTATTGGCAGCAAGGGACGAGCTCTATGAGAGAAGAGGTGATGGAGGGTAAAGGGTGAGGGGAGGAGGAGAGTCCTGCGGCTCAGGTGGTGGTCCCAGTACCCATTTTCTGAGGTAGCCGGGAGTTTTCCAAGAAAATGGAAATACTGGGTCACCGACACCAAAACTTTTTTGTTGGAGCAGCAGTTCTGAGGGACATCTCCCTGGTGAGGCTGCCTTGGGCTTAGAGCAGAAGAACTGCCCAAGAGCAGCGCCTGCCCCCTTCCGCAGCTGGTCCCTCAGCAGCTTGGACATGACAAAGACACCCATACCTGTAGAAGAGCCAGGTCCAGGTCCTTACCACATCAAAGACCGAAACGTGCAGGCTGGGAAGGTCTTATATTTTGTGCATGGAAGAACTCCACAACATCTTGGCTTCCGCTCGGTGCCCAGCTGCGACCTTCCTGAGTCCTCAGCTGCGTCCTCTGTAAGACACTTCCTTCCTGTCATTGCCACTCCTTGTGTGACCATGGGGAAACCGCTCACCTCTCGGTGACCTGGGTCCCCATCTGTGGTATGAGGACAGTGAGGCTGATTGACCACTTAAGTCGTAGTCGCTCTGCGGCAGAGATTAATGCTTGTGAGGGAGGCGAGCACCGGTTGGAGATGGGTGAGAGAGGACTAGAGGTCACAGAACAGGGACGGAGCAAGGGTACGTCAGGAGTTAGACCACTAGCGAAACGATGGTGGAGGGTAAAGCCATATGCTACAGCCAGATGTGTTGCAGGGTAATTACAGTGAGCTTCTTTAAATTCCTGCCTCCGATTTTGTGTCCATTCAGCATTCTTTCATGCTTCCTCAGACACACTTTTGTGGCCTTAACAGCTGTTGTGCTTTTGGCCCAGCGCCTGATGCACTCCTCTGGAGGGGGAAGCAATCAAGCATGTTTCTCTTCAGACTCCCTTAAATATTGAGAGTGTTGACTTGCTTCTGCCTGAATGACATTTTTTTTTATGCTCAGAAAGAGGGAAGTAATAAGAAAAAGACAAAATATTATTTCCGGCCAGAACTGTGGAGTGGGCATGTTGCAGATGCAGGAGGGATGCTGGTAGCTTTGGTGTCCATCTCCTGAGTCCTCTCTCACCTGTCCTGCAGACTGCCCGTGGGATCTTTGAGAGGTTGTAAACAGTGACCCCGCTTTCCTGTTTGTAGGGGCAACAGAGGTCACTGACCTGCCTTTGGAAAACACTTTTGCATTTTTTTAATGGAAAATGTTAAATATCGTCATTATTTGTAGCGGATTTTTCCACCACTGCTAGCGTACAGGTTGCCTAGCATTGCCATGGCATCATTTCTGGCAATAATTTAAGCTAAACACATGGCAGGGCTGACAGCTGAGCATTTCAAGCAGGTAATGTGAGTGCAAAGTCTGAGTCACCTATTCTAGCGATAGCATGACCATTGCTGTCGCTGCGCTCTGTGGAAACACAATGGCAAGCAGTCAGGAGATGCCAGGGGACAAATGCTTTCATGTTTTCAGTGGATCGCTTTGGGGATTTTTCAGTTCTAGTTAAATCCACTTGCAAACCAGCTCTTAAATGGCATTTTGCTAAGGGGGGTAAGCTAACGTTTCAATGGGAAAAGGGAGAATTAAAACAGAGGTTGGGCTTGGGTGAGGGCAGGCTCTATGTGCTTTGTCATCTCCTGTACCCGGGCTTGCAGAGAGCATCTGTGCTATGGAAAACAAGGCACCTAGCTTCACCCATTGAAGCATGCTATGAGGTTTCAGGGTGGAAAGCATCTCTGGGGCAGAGCTGTGACCCTTTCACCCCCCTTCGCTCTCTGCTTGCGCTCAGGGCGGGAAGGCAGGAAAGCAACCGCAGCTCCTCCGTGGTTCAGCTCCACCGTGGTTCAGCTCCACCGGGGAGGGAAGCTGCTGGTTTGGCCCCATCCTGGCTCCCTTTGGAGCTTTGGTGGTGGAGAATTGCACATCTGGAGGATTCACAAGGGACAGCACGTCTCGCTCTGATGGCAGAGCCCTGTGTGCATGGGCTGGTGGATGAAATATCTGCCGTCAGTGGGGAAGCAGCAGTGTCCTGTGGGTAAGCCCTGCTGTCTTGGACACCCATCTCAATTAGAAAGACACCAGCCAATTAAAAAGATTAGATTAAATCTGCCACTAGATTAAAAAAAAAGGCAATAATCCCCAGCTCACTCCTTGGGATGTTTCAGTAGGTAGTCACTCCAGAGATGATAAACACTCCCAAAGGGGATGGTGAATGAAATGCCCCCAGACCCTGTCCCCTGCCCACCCCCAACTCCCAAAACCACAAGCTGCCTAAAGGCAAAGCTCTGCCAAACCAGAAGCTGGTCCCAGGCAACACCTCTAGCCTGGCTCTGGAGGTTGGAGTCCGCAGGGCAGGGCTCAGCCGCTTCCGAGGCCATATTAGGGAGTATTTAGCCAAGCTCTGACCATCATTATTTATTTCCCCATAACCACACTAGTGTAACTGTTCTGATGGACTGTGTTGTCAAAGTTGCATTAAGTTCATCATTTCCCTTGACCTTTAGGGCATTATATAAACAGGCTACGACTGCAGTAGCCTGTGCTAGGCTGGGCTGCAAGCGGCATCTTTAATGCTGAAAATTAACACAACAGCCTATAGGAGGAAGCATTGTCCAGGGGTTGGAGCACACGAGTGGAAGGGCTCGGAGATCTGGGGTTTTCTTCTGTCTTTGGCTGTATGGTACTTGAAGAATAATTTAAAAAGGGGGATAAAGAAGAAAATAAAGAAAAAAAACCCCAAACAGATTCCCACCTAATGTACCTTGTCCTGCAATTCAGTGTTTAGTGCATGACAAGTGACCTCAGGTATAGGAACCCCTTCAAAGTCAAAATCACAACCAGCAACAAAACAGGTTTGTAAAAACTCCTCCTTTTAATGCTTCTGCTGAAGAGCCTGCGTGGTGCAAGCAGGCTAGGGGCGGTGGTCCCCGCCGGCTCCAGCGCTCACAGAACACCAGCCTAAAGGCTTCTCTCGAGCCATTTATGGTCTTTGTGGGGGGGTGTGGGTGCCCCCTCCTGGGTTTCATAGCAGCTGGAGCTTTGTATGATACATGCGGAGATGAGATAAAAGTTTGATTCAACACGAGTTGTAAACTGGGAGGAGGGTTCTCGCTCTTTTCCCCTACGTTTTCATAGTTGTAGCGCAGTGAGGTGGTTTTTCAGCCAGTCCCATGCATATCTCGGAAACAGCTTGGTCCTTCCTTCTCTCGAGTCAGGAGCGTTTGAGCCATTCCCTTTGCACCTCAGGTCGAAAGCAAAATGTCTGGTCTTCTGAAAATGTTCCCTCTTGTCCTTCTGTGGCTTGTGGGGTGGCCTCGTATCGTGTTGAGCATACAGGATTTTTGTCTCATCTGTGGCGTCAATACAGCACTAGAAACTTGTCTAAGCTGGGAGACATGGAAATCTCCGAGGTTAAAAGCCCTCCCATTTGCAGGAGAGTATGGGGAGGGCAGACACAAGAGCTTGCTTTGGGGTACCCTGGATTTATTGCTGTGACTTGCTGCTCAGCGCACAGGGCCAGCAGGCTTCTTCGAGGGTCTAGAGAGATTCACAGCTCACTCCCTTCAAGGGCAACACTGGGCTGTTTCCAGATCCAAGGCTTCAGAGAGCAGATGGCCTGGCATTTCTGCTTTACCCCATGTTCCCCCACCCTGATTCAGCCCCAGCCCAAGCTGGGATGCAATGAGCACGTCTGCCAGTCAGGTTTGCAGAAATGCTGGCTGTAAAACAGGCATGTTGCTGAAGCAGATCCTCCTATCCCCCTTTGCTTGCACCAGCACGGTCCTCAGGCTGGCTGCTCTGCCGAGCCAGATGGCACCTTCACCCTGGGGCACCGCGTTGGCAGAGCCCAAGGAACAGACCGTCTGCAGCGAGGCTGCCATAGGTTCCTCCTGCAAGCCGCCTGCCATCTACATCGGATTAGACTTTAGGTCTTCTTCTTATCACATCTCTCTGTTTATGATGCAAGCTTGGGTCTTACTGGATAGCACCTCAATCTATCCTCTGCGTATGAAAATCTAAGTGTACATAGAAAGTTTTATAGCCCAGGTTGTTTCCAGCTCACTTTCTAAATGATCCGCATCCTAGAAACGCAGCGGGCAGGGTGTTTGCTTTTGCAGAGACTACCCAAGTACCTGTATGGGAGTGATATTGTGATAAGGCAAAGGCCACGGTAGCTGCTTCGGCGAAGAGTCGAACTGGCTGGGTTGTTGGCTTGTGCTGCGGGCAGAATTTGGTGTGGAGAATTCACTCGGTGGGTGAAAAGTCCTCCAGAGAGATCACAGCGAGTGCAAGGCAGAGGAACGGTGGGAGTGCTTAGTGTCCCGCTTGCTCAGAGGTGCTCTGCTGCTTTTCAGAAGATGCTTCTGCTTTGGCCAGGCCATTCCCGGCCCCGCTTCCCTCTGAGTACTAAAGACGTGGTAAAATATTTCCAAACCTGCTCCAGCATCCTTCCCCACTGGGCTTCGCTCCAACAGCGCTTGCCCGAAATGCAGTGGCGTTTGCGGTCCTACATCATGGCTTTAATTTAACCAGCTTGAAAGAGGTCATGACGAAAAGGCTGTGTGAGACATCTCTGCTTTAGGGATGAATAGTTTCAAAGTGGCCATCCGGTTCCTGACTCCAGATGGTGAAATGAGATCAGTGGATACGCGTGTTCCTGTTACTGTTCACAAATACTGCACAGGATGGAAACAGATCTCCGATACGGCATTTCCATCAGCCCTGGAGTCAGTGGCGATGATGCCGGTTTCAACAGTGCCCAAGAGGATCCTAGAAAATCCTCCTGTAGTGATGACACCGAACCGAAACCTTGACCCTCAGCAGCTCCCACATTTTGGGAGGTGTTTGCAGCCTGGTCCTCGCCCTGCTACTGATTTCTAACTGCACTTTGCTGCAGAGACATCTAAGCGTTCATAACGAAAAGCCAATTAAAGCGCACTGTTAAGCGCAGCCTTTTTCCTTCCTTGTCCAAACCTATCCGTCATGGAAAGGACACAACAACTGTAGCGCAAGTTGGCAGATGCTGCTAAAAATGGGAAAGATAAGATGTGTAAGTAAATTATTGAAATGCCAGCCTGAAGCCTCAAACAGAACCGCGACAGCCGGGGTCGGATGTACGCGGCCGCTTACCCGCCCCGTTCCCAGCGCTGCAAAGCCACCTGAGCTCCTCACCAAGCAGAAGCAGATTAACCACTTTTTATAGAAGCTGGCAGCGGCTGAAGTTTCCTGGCTACTCCTTCAGACAGAGCAAGCCCTCAGCAGGGAGAGCGGAGGGCTGTTCCAGGCAGAGCCGCGAAAGGATCGTCGCTTCTATTTAACTTCTCGTGTGCATGTGGTCTGTGCCTACCGGCAGACCTGTACGGCTCCTGGGGAAGGGAGGTGAAGGAAAAGAGCCAAAGATACGTCGCGGTGATGCCGGTGGGGTGTTGCTGCTGATTTATGGGCATCTAGGAGCCTGCGTGGGATCAGTGACTCAGGGGTGAGAGCCCCTTTGACCCTCCACCAGTCTCACTGACACTCGAAAGCCCCAGGGTGGGATTTTAATTAGCACATAGAGGAGGCATGGCAAGAGGAAAGTCGAAAGAACCACTGCACAGAGGAAGAAGAGAGGAGAAATGTAGAGGGGGAAGAGGGAGGCAGAGCTGGAAGTATGGGGGAGGAACGGAGATGCTGTAAAGGGCAATTTTCCCACTGACTGACGGTGATACAGCCCTAAGACCCTGAACGTATTAAAAATAATGCAGTGCCCCATAAGAGTCTTGCACTCAGGGCTTCTGCTGCCTTTTTAGGACTAGCTCCGCTTTGTTTAAGGATGAAAGGTTCCTGCATTTAGCCCTCATTCGCGAATCATAACAGTGGCACAGTGGAATTTGAACCTCTGTGTGCTGGACCCTTCTGACGTACACGAAATACGGGATTTTTCCTCTAATAAATATTCCTTCCTCAACAGACATTCCTCCTTGTTATCTCTAGATAAGAAAACGATCAAGCAGATGTAGCAGCATTGGTTCTCTGTCACAGCATCCTTGCAACGTGATGTATCACAAGATCGTCATCAGAGCAGAGTGAATAACTGATTTAGTTTTTTTCTTCTTTTTTTGCTGAGAAAAAAAAATGGGCGATGGAAAAATGTGTGTCTTATTTTCAGTTGATAGTCCTTTAAACCCTTAAAAATACATATTTAAAGACAGTTCAAAGAGTTTTGGAGCAGCACAACGGGGCTTTTAGTAATGCTCATGGTTACTGGAGAGCGGGCAGGACCCCCCAGCCTGCGGATGAGGAGGCTGGGGCACCGCGAGACGAAGTGAATTGCGTCCAAGCTCAGAAAACACGAAAAGCTGGAAATAGCAGCCAGGAAGCTATGCCAGCGCCTTCCTTGCAATCACCAGACCACAGCCTGTGTAATAACGGAGTGGACACAAACAAAGGCACATTAAGCCCATTCCTTCATTCTCTTGGGACGTGGATGAATCATGTTCCCCTCTTGCAGTTGAGAGTCTTCAGTTCTGAAAGTCTTCAGAAGCCAGAGAGGGACCCAAGTTCTTGTTTCATTCTTTTTTGGAAGAACTTGTAAAGGCTGGTTTATAAAACTTCTTGGCAACTCCTTATGAGTTTCCAGACTCCCTCATCGCTTCCACGGTGCCAAACATCTTCCCCTTTTCTGGAGATCGCACTTCAAGTTGCCTCAAGACATGTCAGCAGTGGCCTGGATGCTTTCCATTTCAGCTCATGAAAATATTTGCACCACTTTGAGTCTCGATAATGCAAAGCACTGAAGGATTTGTCATCAAATGGTGCTTGCTCACAAACGGGGAGTTTTTCACTGAGCATTTTCGCTGAGATGGGAAGGTCTGTTGAAGGCCGCAGCGTTACGTCGCACAAGACGAGCACAGGGGTTGGCGTGAGAATTGCAGAGGGCTGAACCGCTGCTCAGATGATGGTTGACAGGAATTTGCAGGCAGAATGAGTCTAATCCGTCTGAACACCGACAGGAGAGGAAAGTGCCATCTCATATTCATCGCTCCAGTCCAAAGGGAGGCCGGAGGAGAGCGACTGAACTTGCTCTTCCAGGGTGTAGCGGCACAGACACGGGGTAAATACACACCTTGTCGTATTTGCCACGTGCCTGGAGCCCTGCGTTGGGGCAAACGATGTTATCTCCACAGCTTCCCAAGACCTCAGCACCTGCATCCTCCCTGCCGTCCTCCTCTCACCGCGCCTGTCCTGGGCTCTCGCCCCGACTCTCTCAGCGTGATGGTGCACAGCCTCCAGGATAACTCCGCTGACCCCAAAATAAGGTCCCCATCCCTCCAGCCTCGCGGCTCCCCTCTGGGCGGGGATGCCACCTCACCAAGGGCACTGGGCAGAGCATTTTCTGTGGGGAGCCTCCAACTAATTCCCCCCGCGGCAGCCTTGCTCTTGTAGCCTTCCAAATGCATTATCAAATTCAGGTTATTTTTAGGTTCGTTTCCTAAGGAAACAAGATTAATATGATCGCGGGGCAGTCACGCATGCGTGCCTGCTGTGCGTGAGACGGTGTGCCTCTGCTGCTGCGCTCCCCGATATATTTTGAATTCTTTGGGCAATTTCAACTAAGTTTGATGGAGAACTATAAGGGCTCAAAGAGATCATTTTTCTGACAGAGTTGGGGAAAATAGTGGACTGGACAGAGGAGAAACTTAATGTAAGTACTTCCAGCAAATAAAGGCTAGCATTTCCACCAGACCAACCCCCTCCAGCTTTCCCTTCCCACACGTTTCCCTTGCCCTTGTTGCACCGGTGCTGGGAGGGAAATACAAGCCACGGGCGCTCCTCCAAAGAAAACCCCCAGCCCTCGTGGCTTGGGGGACGCTGGGTGGGCAACCCCCCCACTAGGCACACCCAGGGGTTTTATGGAGTGACAGCCCACAGCGGAGGTTTAATGCAAAGCACAACCACCCACGCACGGCCTGCCTGTCATTTGCATCTGGCCGCTCACCTTTGCTCATGCCCAAAAGCCTTTTGAACAGGGCTCCTTATTCCCCGTCTGCCCATGCTGGCGTCAGGTGAGGTTGTGTAAGACTCCCACCAGGATTTTGGCCAGGGAGAAGCACAGAAATCGGTACAGAGAGTTTTTTTTCTGCACCTTTTGCTTCTCTGCAAGTCCCTAGAGGGCCAGGACGTGTGAGAGGGAGGATGGTCTGAAGTGCTGAGCCGACAGCTTTGGTTATGGTTGGGTTTGGTTTGGTTGGGTTTGGTTACGGCATCTTCCAGAGACAGAGAGCTGTAGCCCAACAGAGCTGAAGATTCATTGGGAATTTTCCAGCGGACTCGCAGTCACATCGGATCAGGCCTCCATAAGAGTGAGACAGAAATACTCTGGATTTCATCCTCTCCAACCCTACCCATCGAACAGGCTCCCGGTGACTAAATCTGCCCACACGTCATTTTCAGAGAAGATGCTTCATTCAACTACCTGTTGAGCAAAGCAATGTCCGTCATCCA
Source organism: Anhinga rufa (assembly GCA_013400875.1). NCBI lineage: Eukaryota > Metazoa > Chordata > Aves > Suliformes > Anhingidae > Anhinga > Anhinga rufa. The sequence goes on from VZTV01093636.1 coordinate 43,581, forward strand.
TCCGTCCGTCCGCCCACCCA
>VZTV01093639.1:0-13018 GCA_013400875.1 Anhinga rufa
CCCCAGTACCTTGCCCTCTATTTTGGCCCTGCCACAAAGGCCCTGCCACAAATGTCTCCCAGGGGAACTCTGCTGGGAGCCAGCGCAGCAGCTCCATTCCACCCTTCCCTTGGCAGAGTGTGACAAGGGATTTGAGGGTGTTCCGGGTAAGAAGCTCAAATTTGGGGTTGTATCAGACTTGTCATCTTAAGTGCACTAACCTGCGTCAATAGGAACTTAGGTGTGCCCTCCCCACCAACTCCTGGCACTCCAAGCAGCAGTGCTGCCAAATCTCACAATTTTATCTCAGGGCATATAAACATTTGGTGCTTTTCCCAAAGTCTCAGCTCCTTGAGTCAAGTGATTATGTGCGCACACCAGCTTGTAAAGGTGAAGAGCCAAGTTCTTGCCACCACTCTGCCCTTTCCAGCAGAGCTAAAATGTCATGCGAAGAGAAGCAAAATGCCCCATTCGGCAGGTACAATGTAGTGGATGATACAGTCTTGCAAGCCAGGTGCACATCTCTGAGGCTCTGAGACACAGCCACGAGTAGCAAGGATATAAATGAAAGAGCCAAGTTTGTGCAGCTGCCCAGCCCCCCGGGGATGCTCCAATTTTAGTTCCATGTTTGATGCAAACCCATCCCATAACGCTGCTTTTTCCAACTGAGAGAGAAAAGCAGCTGCCACCTTAAAGTTGCTATTTTGCACGTGACTGCTTGCTAGCTAGGCTTCCCTCCCTTCCAGCGCTTACGGTTATTCCTGCTCTGTTTTCCTGTGTCTCTTAATCCTCAGAGGCAGTGTGTCCTCACATACTTTTCTAGCCAAGAAGGAACTGTCTTCTCCCTATACATCAGTTTCATCAGTCATATGAATTACGTATGAGACTTAAAAATCATTGGCCTGCATTGGATTCTTGTACCTATTTAGCGGCAGTAATTCAGGTGATTTTTCTCTTCCACTTCTTGTTCATCTGCATTAGTGGGTGACAACCTGTAACAAATGCATTCGTACCTGGCAGATAGTATTTATTAGCATAAATTCCAGTTCCTTCATGAGATAATTAATACCAAACATTTCTATAAGTTCAAAAGACCGTAATTCTGAGAACCATTTTTAACCCATGTAAACAATGATGCTTTACAGTTTTGCAGATATGTGACTGAAACCAGCTCCTCTTTTATATGCCAAAGGCTCTTTTGTTGTTAAATGAAGGTTTCTCAAAATCTGGTCTATAAAGCAGAGGCAATCCACATTCATTTATTTTTCCTCAAAGACTTTCTCATACTTAAAATAGTAGCTCCTTTTCAAACCATGCATTTTTGTCTATGATGTCNATATAGCAGCAATTCCATGGTTTCCAGCAATAAGTTTCTGGGCGACCACACCAAGAGTTTCACCCCTCTCTTGATCAGAAGAACTCAGTTTCCTTCTCCAGTCCAGCCTGGTACTTCCCACTTTTGCGTTCTCTTTCCCAAGATAGCCTTGTTTCCACGTAGCTTGAAGAACCTAGCAGGTAGGTGTGTTTTTGCAAATTGCTTTTATGACACAAGAAAAAAAAAGTTAAGAGTATCAGATCTGTCTCCAGGGTTGGGAGCAATGCAGTACAGTGGTACACTCTCTCTTCCTGTACCCCCCATTGCCATGAACCCCGTGGGTGCAGCTCTCTTCTGGGGGGTTGCACAAAACCTTTGTAGAGAGGTGCTGGGGACAGGCACCCCAGGCATCCTCAGGAGTGCTGAGCCTGTGTCACAAGTGAAGGCTGACAGGGGTTTGAGCTGAGGGCTGTGGGTGCAGGTAGGCAGGCACAAGACCCTCCACCTGTTTCATGCGGAGAATTGAAGTGCTCATCATACAGCAGCTTTTGATCACCACCCACTTTAGACAAGAGCCAGAAGCTTCTGTATCTCAAAAGCAATCCTCTAAGCATCCAAGTCCATCTAAAACTCTGCTTGCTAGCTGAAGCCTTTTAGGTTGGTTATGTAGCAAGGTGTCCTATAGCGAACACCAGCACTCTTTATTTTCGCATATAAAACACTCTGTTTCCTTTCCAAATATTTATTTATTTGTTAATTTGTTTGTTTATTTTTGTTGTACCACTGCCCTTTGAGAGATTCATGACTGCTCTATAGTAAGGGGGATGTGGCTCGCTTAACTTCTAAAAATGTGCTAACGTGTGTACCTCTTTTGTTAGTTCAAACAAAGGAGTCTTATTAGTATAGACTGTTCTATTTAAATTACATGTTTATGCTGCTTGAGTTTATGGACTTACATTAGCTTTAATTCTTACACTGAAAAAAGCAGTAAAATAAAGCTGAAAAACATCCAGTACTGCCAGGGTCACATTTTTCAGCTGAACTGCTAAGGGGTTATTAAGCGTGCTTTGGCTTTTTTCGGTAAATTGTGATTTCTCCTTCTCCCAAAGTCAAGGGAGGAGTAGTATTATGTGTTTGTTTCTTCTACCTCTTCACAAAACTCAGTGTGTTTTACAGCCTTTGGTACAGGGGGCCTAAGTCTGCAAAGCACTTACACACGTACAAAAAAATTTTCAGAGCAACTCCTGAAAGCAGCTGATTAAAATCACACTGATTTAAGAGGCTGAGAATATTCTGATCTGCCTGATTTTAATCACCCTGTTTCAGGAGATGGCCCCGATGCTCCGTGTTATTTTCAAACGCTTGATCCCTGTGCTACATGAATTTGCTATTACAGCAGGGTCAGTAAAGTGCTCTCTCTGCCGAGATCAATGGGAGTTTTGCTGCTGACTTCAGTTGAGTCTTGATTCACCACTGATAGAGCCAGGGTTTATCTACTTTTGATTTGACTGCTGCAGCAGTAGGCATTTCTCATGCATACTGAACATGGAAATTTTACACATATTTGCCATCTGTGGACATCATTGGCTTTCATCAGATAACCCCAATGCAAAAACTAAGTTTAAACATTTAACCTTTACAAACACTAAATTTAAAATTATTCTACTAGTGAGGGCGTAACATGCAAATATCTATAATGCCATTTGATTCTTGAGCAATCAGACTTCGTGAAGAGATTTGATGATCTGTACAAAGGCTTTTAAAATCACTGTGCAAGATTTGAGTGAAACAGAACAGCTTACAGATCTGGACTCTTATGCAATGATTCAAGTTTGCAGAGCAAAAGGTACCCAGGAGCTCTCTATCAAAATTTCAGATGCACTTTTTTCCTAATAACAGAAATATTTAAATAAAATCACACTCCTTATCTTTCTTGCCACCAGATTACAAGGTTTAAAAGATGCCTCTTTTAATGCATGCCTAGAAACATGCCAATTCACTGCTCGCTGGAGAAAGGAACCATGCAGCTTGCTGCTGAACATCCTTCTCTGATCTGGGCTGCTTCTCAGTTGAATCAGGCCAGTGTTGCATGCTATGTAGCTGGTAGAACTAGTCTAATTCCCTGGTGTGATAGTTCAGGGATCTTAAAAAAATAATCCTATACCGGGAAGTGTACAAAGATATGAATAATTTAATTTACAGTTTATATGTACAAGAATCATAACTAGAATTAAGTTAATTAATAGTCATTTGGCTACATTCACAGCAATGTGCAAACCCATTAAAAGCTCCAAGTCAAATTCTAAATAGAAAGTTGAGGGTGGCTCTTCATTTATTTTAAAAGCCTTTTTTTTAACTAAAAGACTAACTGTATTGTGGGCGGCGTGCTTCTACTGCTGAATAATTTCTGAACGTCAGAGTCCTCAGTACTTCCAAAAAGGTAATCAGCACCTCAGAGAACATGGGCCTAACTCTAGCAAGCAAGAGAATTTCAGTCATTTAATGTTAATGGAAAGCAAATTTCCAGGAAACATTAAACATACTAATGCAATTCATTCTAGTGGCAGTGGATTTATGCTCTATTTATTATTTTTTATTCAAGCAATTGCAATTACCTGAAGAGAAATGGAGATTCATACACAAGTTATTAGATTAGGTTGTTTTAAAAAAAACCTTAAGAACTCTATAAATCTTTGAAATTTCCTTTAACTTTAGATTCCTATTGAGGAAAGTGTTTTAATAAGGAAATGAAAGCGTAAGTATGTCATACCTGAAGTTTTAATTGAGTTTGTTGACGATACTCTAATAGCAGCAGCAGAGTGCAAGCAAGGACTTTGAAACAAAGGCAATGAGCCAGCCACATGCTGAATGGCAGCTTATATGCAATTAAATTTATAATCATAGAATATTTTGTCCTAGCTTCCATTAATAAGAAAGTTTGTATGTGTGTGCATGTGAGCGCATGTGTACATGTGCATATGTGTATTTTCAGCTTAAGACTGAGTCTCTGGAACCTGCGTCTACAGCTGACAAAGTCTGGATGTGGTTATGGTCCCAATTCAGCTCTCGATAATAATTACTTTCCAAGAGTCACAGTACACAGAGGGATCATTTAACTCAAGTTGCACCTATGGGGATGGTAGAAAGTTGGTGGGGAGATCACAGCTGCCTGTGCTCCAGTGGTTAAAGAGCAGTTTCTCCAGAGACCCGCATTACCAAACTTGCACCTATCTGCACCATACCCCAAGGTCAGAAGCTGCTTTTGACAATGTTTGCTTTAACTGTTTGTTTGGGATTTTTTTACATTTGCCAAATTAAATGAGTACATAGCTAGTGCCCCAGTCATCAGCTAGTAGGGTATGATGTCATTGGAGTAAGGTACACAACTAAAAGGGGTATTCAAAAGGGCACATTCAGCCATGCTCTTCTCATCACCCAGAAGAAAGAAGCCTGAAAAACACAGCACATTCTCTCCAAACATCACCAGTGGTACTTCTCATGTACACACAGCCAGGATCAAAATAGATTACTAGAAATATCAAACCATTTACAAATACAAATGCTACTAACCAGTTGACTTACAGCTCAGCCAAAGAGGAATCATAGTTTTCTCGTGATTCCAAGGCTCATGTAAAATATCAGCTGCTTCTGGCTTCAGAGTAAATATGTGTTTTGTTATCAGGCACCTGACATTTGCAGGATGAATCCTGTGTGAATTTTAAAATAGAGAATGAAAGTGAAAATCCTTCTCATTTGATGAAAGGTAAACTGAGTAATTCCTGGGAAGATTACAATTTTCTGCTCCTGAAAAGAAGCGTCTGGATATTGTCAGGGCAACTTAATTGTCCGTTTCCAGCAGATAACAAGAAATGAACGCTGCAAAGCTCTGCTTGTGTCACCAATGCAGATCACAAATCTTTTCCATAGAATTAGGCATTGCTGAGATTACTCAGAAACAGACTTTAGTATAGGAGGAAATAAGATCTCTTTGAAATATCATGTTAAAAACTTCCAGGCCTACACAACAAGATACTTGATAGGGAATGAAAAATAGCAATTTCCCAATTAATTTTATTTTAAAATCAGAACAGCAATGACTACTTCAATCCTTTTGTATTCCTGTCCTGAGAGATAGAAAATGTTCCTGGGTAAACAGGTAGGATGAGAACTAGATAGCATTTAAATCCTGTTTCAAAGATCTCATGAATTTTACCTCATGGTCACCATGGGCTTGAAACCATTGTCCCTTCTTGGCACAACAGAAGGAACAAGTGATTGAAATTGCATTTCTGTTGCATGGGGAGATAAAGATCTACAGAGGAAAAATGTTGGCAGTTCCCTGATGGCGTGACTCCACCAGAGTTAAGCCAGCAGAGAATGTGGCCATTTTTAGTTGGAAAAATTATACATTCCTGTATAAAAATTCCTGCCACAGACAAAATACTCTATTTTTAGGAGATGCGGCACCCCACTTTACATTAGTAAAATTAGTGTTAGAAATGGTATTTTCGGTACTGTGGAAGTTCCTTATTCAACCAGAAGAATAATAACTACAATTAAACAGAATCAGATTATGTTTTATTGTTATTTGCCAGTAAAATTAGTGATGTACTAATGTAGGACCTGCACATTGCAAAAACTTAAGCCCTAGTGACCTGAGGTTAATATTCTTGTATTTAGATTACTGTCAATTCCCAGGATTTAAGAAAAGCCTGAGGTTTAACAGGGTGGTTAGATTAATCATAAGAGGCTGCTGTTAGAAACGCCGGATTGAGCTTGAACTGTCAATCACTTCTAAAAGTAATGTACATATATAAACAAGATTATCAGGCAACCATGAAATGTCTTTTGTCTTCAGCTAGCGAGAGCTTCAAGAGCTACAGGCTCTTGAAGTGGCAAAACTCTTGGAAGCTGGGTCAGAGGAAGGGCTTGGAAAGCCGTGCAGCTTCCCCAGAGTGGACTGAAAAGAAACGCCTATATTCCTGGCTGCTTCTGCAGCAAACATTGTTCAGGGTTTTTTTCAGCTGGAATAGTTCTTTAGAAGTGCATATGTTAACAGAAGAGAGAGTCGTGGTAGGAAATCCAAGCTACTTCCTTCATAGGAAAAACTTTAATGAAGCCATGCAGCTTCATGGGGAAGGAGGGACATTACTCTTACAGTATCAGATATAAAGCTTCACACAGAGAAAGTTTCTGTTCCAATTGGCTCAGACATCAATATATTAATAATGGCGAAAGCCCTAAAGAAATATTAGAAAAAATATGTGGTGGAAAAAAATACTTGGATTTCTTTTGCTCAAGTACTGTACTACAAGCCTCAGTATAAAACTGTTCCCTCTGACTTTGAGTGGGAGAGATGAAAACCTGATCTAAACTGGGGCAATGGCAGGGACCATAATTCCTTCATAGCATTGTCCCTCCATCAGCTGGGTACAAAATAAGATGCCCTGAGGTATTTCAGTGGGCCTGGGGTAATCAGTGAGGCACAAGAGTCAGATCAGGAGACCGACTCCTGTCTATAGCACTGTCCTCAGCCGACCCCAGGGATTTCTGACTGGAAATCAGAGCTACGGCTAATGCTGCTTGACACAGAATTAACTCTCCCAGGGCCTCCCTCCTCTTTGCTTCTGCAGAGCTGGCATGGAAAAAAAAATCTGAGTTGGATTGTGTGCTCCCCACAGATTCATGCTGCAAGAAGGACTAGAAAGACAGAGGAGAAGCGTGGAAAGGAAATCCCTTTTAAAAGATCCATCCTGCAGCCCCCCAGGGTATAGTCTGAGGGAGAGTCCATAGTTTAAACTTGTATAAATATCATATATCTCCCATATCTCGCCCACAGAAATAACAATGGCCTGCAGCAAAAGGCAGCAGGAGTTCTGTATTGTCTTTCATGCTGATGTATTTGGATAGGAACTAGAAATTAAACTTTGAGTTTCATCACTTTTTCAGACTTCAAACATATATATAGCACTGCTTTCTCTCTCTCATAACTGTGAGCAAAAGAAAGTGTTTTATCTATTATAACCAATTTAGCACCAGTCAAGAGCACTACAATGATTTCCTCCTCAATCATTTTATCATTTTACTTTTTAGGTGCAATTCATTGTTTTGTAGATTTGCTAATTTAACATGCATATATCTCTCCAGTGGAGAATGGTAACAGGAACTTTTACATCTAGAATAATGTGAAATTGCTCCAAACTCTGCACCAAGACATGAGAGAGAACTCCGTGGCATGGAGCCCCTGGGATTTCCTCGGATCACGTCTGCAGCATCACCTAACCCCAGGTCCTTCCCAGGGAGGCAGGGCCCACATCACAGGAGGCAGCCCAACCTCACTGGCATCCCAGGCACGAGGGCCTCCTCCCAGGCAAGAGCAGCTGGTCTTACGGTGTCTGTCATCAAGGGTAGTGCAGGCAGACAGGCATTCCTCGAGGTCGGAAGGGGACTACAGCATTTCAGACCAGAAAAAGCAGCCCTTCTCAGAACCCAGCTGGGCCGAGAGGTGTCGAGGAACTGCAAGCAGCAGATTCCTTAGCTGGATGTTTTCTCCCCTTTGCAGAGAGACGGATGTTTTCTGCCCTGTGAACAAACCGACAGCTATTTACCAGGAACTCGGTACAGCGCTGGACCTCCAGTTAACCGGGGCATGTCAACCTCAGATCATCCCAGAGCTGCCTCAGCAGTTACAAGGGTCTAACCTCGGCCAATGGAGCCCCAGTTCGAACTTGTTAAAATTTGCAATCAGTAATGTAACAGCACAAGTTCTTCTGCTGACGCAGAATGAGGAACTTTGGAGGGATGTTGAGCAAATCACGGGCTAGACATTGCCCTGGAAACACCCCTGGAGCTCCCTTCATACATTGCATTTTTTCCTTCCTGAAAAAGAGGTATTCGCAAGCCATGCAAATTCAGCATGTGATTCCAGAGCAGTATACAGCTCTTCTTTTGCCACATACACAGACACTGTTTTTAGTGCACATCATCACATAGTGATTAATGGCAACATGGCATTTATTCCAGGGAACACAGCCAGCTCAAACATGAAAACCCACATTGACTCAGATGGACAGACAGGCATATAAACTTTATTTATTTTGTCAGCCAAGTAAGCAAACTGTAAAAATAAGAATACAAAAAGCTGCTCTGATGTTTGCTTTACTTGGGGATAAAGTGATTTAACAGAATTACCAAGCATGATTTTTTTCTGAAAAGGGTTACACATACTAGCCTGTTACCACCACTGTAGCTAAGCTGCTCTCGGCACAGTACCAGATATAAGAGGGAGAAAAGAGAGAGGGACTTTCTGCCATCTCTTTATTCCTTTCTTTTGGTGTTCTTGAGGGACACCATAAATATACCAGCCTCAGGAACGACCTCAGTTATGGTCAAACCTGAGGGGCTGTTGCAACAGCAAGGGGTCACTGGCCTGTAGTAGCATTTACATGGTGCTGCCTCCTCCTCGCCTGGCTGCTCAGTGGCAAAAGCTGTCACTCGGGGTCCTGCCAGGATGGAAAGGCTCCTCAGGAGACCAGTTAAGTTGCTTTATGGCTCTTTCTATTACACTGGAGTTGCAGAAGTGCTATATATACTGTGAGACTAATGTTCTGGTCTGATATTTGTATTCCATATATATATTTCATCTTTCATAACCGTCGGAGACTCTATCGGATGACAAACTGGCTCTCCAGATATTAAAGGTTTAGTGCCACTGATACAAACAAATGAAAAGGACAAAGGTTTGTGCTATAGATATGAAACATGGAGTGCAATTGAATTAGGTTATTTCTACATTGTAGATTAAAACAGCCCTTTCCCCTTAATTTTTCTGATTTTGGCTTAAGACTTTCAAGGTCAATGCTCCTCTGGGGTAGTTTTGTGTTATCTGATATGCTCTTTCCTTATTTTCTCAATGGTGTTCCTCAAAAGGATTTTCTCCTAACCTTTTTGTCTTCTTTAATACAGGATTTTTTCCCCTGAAATTGTTTCAAAAAAAGGAGATAAATCTCTTTTTAAAAGTGGTGATTTTTTTAGAGAAAGATTGCTTTCTGTCAGAATCATTCCATTTAGCATGGCATTATAATTCAGTTTTGCTAGCCAGCTACAAGAAGAAGCATTTGTGAATAGGGTTGAAAGGACAGGAGAATAGAAACCAGAAGTCTAACGCCATTCAAACACACTACTCTCTGTAACCTTTTTGTGATCATTTTCCCCTGTTCTGTTGACCTAGATGGGAGTCTATAAAATACACTTAAAATATATATAAAATATATATATATTTACTTATTTAATATATAAATCTTAGTTAAAGTCCTTTTGATGGAACAAAAAAATCCTCTGTTTATTTAGTTTCCGTGAGTTTACATGAGCATATAAAAAGGAATAACACACATGCCATATTAATTTAATGCTAGGAGGGAGGCAGAATCCTTCGTTTTCATCACCAGAAATATTTTAAAATAGCTGTCTGTCCATGGCTGAATTTTAAAATATCAGAAATCCAAGGGAGTCAAAGACAAACATAAAACCCCTTACATGATTCAGGTATGTCCTTGCCTTGATCCATGCAAGTATTTGTCTATCTTGGATAATTTTGATGGTTTGATATTTTAAATCAAGACCCTGCAGAGAAATAAGACTAACCAAATTATCACATTCTTTACACAAATGCTGCCATAGCTTTTAGTAATGAACCCAAGATAATAGGAAACAATAATGAACTTTTTTAAAATATAAACCTCACATTCTGTGCAAGTCACAATATTATCAGGAAGCCAAATTTCTCACTAATACATTATGGACTTCTCGGCTATTTGCATGCAGCAAGAGCATTAGAATGATAGTATTTTAAAAATAGACTCACATAACATTTTTTAGTGTAATCAACCATGGATGAGGCCCATCTGTCATATCTAGTCTGTATGACTAATTGTTAGTGGTCTGTAATTGAAATTTAGATTTATTAAATAAACAGAGATGCCATTATAAATGCACTAATTCAATATGTGGAGGAGGGAGGGCAGGATATGAAACTGGGCAGTAGCTTCTGAGCACTGTTTATGTTTATACATATTCAGATTAATATGTTCCTATCTACTACTGGGCCAATCCCTCTGCAAGGCACATCAGAGCAGGCTGGCAGATGTCTAAATCATGGCGAACATTCTCCTCCTCATTTTCCACACTTCAAAGAGGGTTGTGAATGGAAGATGGGCTTAGGGTTTTTGGAGGTTTATATTTTCTAGAAGTGCCTAGGAAAAAAAGGGTCCTTGTTATCTTTATAAAATATGGTAAGCTCCAAAAGATGACCTCTGGTTTTATATACACCGTAACAGTAGCCAAGGCCAACAGAGTGTCAAAGAATCTGTATGCAGGCAGCAGACAGATCTGTTTTATAGACCTAGGATGAAATCTTAGCTAGATTGATGGCAAAATTCCCATTAACTTCAAAGGAGTCAGGATTTCACTCCTTGGAAGTGAAATGCATTTCAGTGATGTACTAAGCATCCTCAGCTGGCATCAGGTAAGCTCATCGAGGAAGGACATTGCTCAACCCCTGCAAAATTGAGTTCTTCATCCCTAGAAAGCAAAGCAACATCTTCATGCTCTATGAGAAAGTGTTTTCAAAATGAATATATGGCTAATTTTTCTTCAGTGGAATAAATAACCACTGAACATACACAGATGTCAGCACCAGATGCAATTTCTCAGTTGGTGTCACTGTAGACACTAGAAGCAGAAAAATCACCAGTGAGCTCTGCATTGCTTTATTTTTGCTTTATGTTGTCACTTATTTTAGCAACTCCATATTTTCTCTGCTAATCTTTTTTATTATGGAGGTGTTTTATCTTTCTGCTTGGAAAATAAGGCTAAGCACCAGATTTAATCCCAAGGATATAAAATCATGCCTTCTGTGAGAGCTTGTAATTCTTTAATGACTTCAGCATCGGCATGTTGGGTATGTGCATGGGCAAGAAGTGCGGGATATTTTTTAGCAGCTAGTAGCTTGATCCTGCAGCCTCCTGAGCCACTTTGAATTGCAAGCACTATCCTGAGAACTGAGGGCACTTGGTGCCCTGCAGGGACTGCCAAGGATTTCACAGAACTGGCACTTTCAAAAGAGTGCAACACTGTGTGTTTTCAAAGATGAATTTGGGACTTCTGCCACACAGAGGTTTTTTCCTGAGTTTTTTCATGTTGTTTTGAAAGAGCTGCTTTTTTTTTTTATAAGAACTAAACCCAATCCACTCCAAGTAAAAAATGCTCATTTAAATTGATAACTAGAGACCAGTGTCAGAAAAAGGCTGGAAACCCTAAGGCTATTAACATAAGAGGTCAAATCAGACACTGCTCTTGGATTCAGCAGAGCCTTCAAAAACAGTTTATGACCAGAAAGGTCTCCCTTTTGCTTAGGTATGTTGCTTTTGCTTCTCAGCTCTGCCTTGACCCTGTTTATATTGGCTGTGGCAGAGCTTCTTTCCAGAGCACACTTGCAATTAGGGTAGGAAATTTTGTGGGGCTGTTAGGAAACTAGTCACAAGCAGTTCTCACATGGAAATAAACAAGACCAAGGGCAATGTTTTGGAGAAAAAATAGTATATGGATATGGATTTCGTGGTTGCTCAGTTGAGAGGAATGAGAAGTCAGATCCTATCTTTGTCTAAAACATTAATGCCCCAATTCTGACTGCTAAACATAGAGCAGGATCCACAGTCATTTCATTACCCATAATTATAATGATCATGCCTATATGGTTGCAGCTTAAAAAGATATTTTTATATTCTACTAAACATTCCCACCGTTGATGAGAGACATTCTTCTTGAAGTGCGAGCAACATTGTCCTTGAAGCTCAGTTATTGTATCAGGTGAAATAATGGATAAATCCTGTGCTCATTCCCACCTAAGCACATAAGTAGAGAAGTAAAGAGTGGCGTGGGCTCTTGCTGAAGAGGAAGCACATCAAACAACTTCATTTTCCTCTTCATACCTTTCAAGGCTGCAACAACTGTTTGTTTTATGGTCTAGCAGGCATTTCCCCCACTTTGCGATGTGCAACCTTCCTTTCAGTGCAGAGCTGGTACAAGGCGTTGCCCTCACCCAGGACTGCTGAATGGTTGCATTTGTTATTCTGGCTGGAAGACAGAAACTGCAGTTTTGGATAATCTTCTATGCATCTTTCTCTGCATACTTCTTGTTGCTTTCCTATTTTATGCAGTTGATGATGCTCTTTTTTTTGTAAGCCAGTGTCACAAATGTTAGCAGTCTAGGTCTGGTCTTCATTATTCTTTTGACCCTTTTCCAAAACCCAATTTTCTCTCCTTGGGCCTTAATCACTTTTATGGTGACTTGCTCATATTTTGAATCCTCGGATTTTGCTTACTTTATGCTGGCAATCCCTTCTTGTGGCTTGCTGTGACAAATTTTCAAAACAACCTAATATTTCAGAGAAGTGTGTGGGATGAAGAGAGGAAAGGAAGGATTTTGTGTTTCTTTGTTTTAAAAGCCAGTCTCCTTCTGCTTTTACTGTATCACTCTTCTGTCAGGCTCTGCCTCCCTAAACCTGAGGCGTACTATTTTAAAAGCCTTCCAAGTGGCTTGGGAGCAAAACTTAAGGAACTTGAGGAACTTGAGTGGCTAATTTACAACAGCATTTGAAAATGTTAGTCAGCCTCAAAGAACCCGCTACTTTAGCTGCTGCCCCGGTGTCAGTTCATGTGATCTCC
>VZTV01093645.1:1545-11621 GCA_013400875.1 Anhinga rufa
AGGATACTTGGGAGTTAAATCTGGAAATTCGGTAGTACTTTTTCCTTTGGATTTCCCTTAAGCCCCAGAAGTGAGAAGCTGTATGGTAGTTGCTTGCCTTAACACTGAAGGAGGGGAAAACCACCAAAAGGTCTGTTAGGCATCACCTAACAGTCTGTCTGAACTGTGGGGGAAAATGCAGATTTTGAGTTTTGAGAGAGAAAGTGGCTAAATTGTTACTGCTCTAGTACACTTAAGTAACAATTCACACAATAGCTCTAGATCTTCTTTAAATGAATGAAGACATATGTAGAGATTCTTTCATGCTGTGTACTTACTGACTATACAGCTATGGACTTACAGAGTTCTCCTTTGTTATAGAAGAACTGAAAAACAATAAAGAAAACTGAATTCATTTATAAATATACAAAGTTCAACATAAACACCATCTGTTTTTCACCACTGGTTGCTTTTCAGCAATTCCATCTCTTGACAGGGTTGAGCTCCCCATTTTAGGGAGGATTCATTGCTCTGTTCTCATGTTTCAAAATGGCATTTCCCCCATATATGCACCTCAGCAGAATGCGTGCATGCACATGTATGAGTCAGGATCCTGCTGGATATGTTGAGATTGTCCATGTATTAGGTGTCAAATAATAAAAATTTTAACAGGAGTTCAGCTAAGCCAAGACCAGCAACCCCTTTTCACCTACTTTAAATACTCCTTTGCTTGTGTTTCCCCATAAAGTTAGGTAAATCATTGCTATTGTGTGTAAACTTCTCATTTGAATTATAGTTAGATTGCATCTTTAGATACTGGTACTAACTGAAGTCAAGGTACACTTAAAAAAAATCATTGCTTGAATTTGGTGCTGAAGAAAAATAAATGCATCCTGAGTCCTTAGTGCTTTCAGTACTGTATAGTTTGAAATTTTGGCAGCAACTGAAACCTTTCCAACCTCTTTTTTCCCCTCCCTTGCCCCAGTAATGGTTTATTGTCAAGCTTAACCCCGGAAGATTCTTGAAAAGATCTCCTTTGAACATTTATTTAACAGCCAACAAATAAAAGAAAGTCACTATGCACTTGGACTTGCTAAAAAAATTAGCTTTCCAGAGTAGAGACAGTTAAGTCTGACTTTGCATGCCTTCTCTTTGACTTCAGTGAACTGTGGATCANTCTTTGTGGATGCAAACATATTTAAATGACTCCCAGTAAGGGATACATCTCAAGAAGGTTGTTGAAACATAATCTATGTCTCTTTTAGCTACTTTACAGTAGCTTTCTAGTCTGTCTTTTCATTTCATCTCACTAAAAAGGATCGTGGTTGCATTCCAAGCTGCTAGGATCCACCCACATTCACTTGTAACATAGGTTAGCATACGAACTGTTGTTATGGTATTATTATTACGTAGCATACAAATTCTTTTGATACCCTAAAGATTCAGGTTGTTACACTTGCTCATGGCTCCTTTTTTTTTCACAGGATGATGGAATCCATAAGAACCAGATTTTTAGGCCAGAGGTAGAAATAGGTATCTCTGGAAAATTTTAATACTGCCTGGGTGTTTCTTCTTGGCAATTCAGATACTATTGGAAAAAACACCCAACACCTACCTGCGTCACAAAGCACATAAATATCAATAATCTGCCTGCAATTCCAGAATGAAAGATGATAATTTCAGCTATTTTTCACCTTGCAATTTAAATGTTAGCCTTGCATTCTTTCTCAGCCAGGCATGCGTCAGAATTTCAGCTGAGGATAGTAGCACTTTTACTATGGTTATCTGACCCTTTTCATAAAGTGCATTGCTTGAAGTCATTTAGTATTTTACCAGACTTGTGCTCTTTGGAAACCTTCACTAAATCTTAAGCAGAATCAGTTTGGAAACATGTTAACTGATACAGGCCATGTATTTTGAAAATAAAGCAGAAAGGAATTTTGTACTTTGGAATTACAGTAGCTCATCCAGCCCAGAGCCTGGTTTATATCTGAGTGCAGTACAGTTCCCGGTGGGGATAGCTCTGTGCTACTTTAAGTGTTTCCATAGACCTAAATGAAGCTTGTTTGTTATTACCGTGTATAAGAGCTTTCACTCTCAAGGCATTCTGAGAGCAAAGGATCACTTTGATCTGGGGATATGCTGTAGCAACCATGGTAACATATCTCCCAAGGTATGGCTCTTCTTGCTATGATTTTCTTTTTTTCCCCAGCCTACTTGTGAACCTGGATTGGCATGAACTAACTCAAGCTTATGATTGGAATTTTCCAAACAAAAGGATACTTGGGAGTTAAATCTGGAAATTCGGTAGTACTTTTTCCTTTGGATTTCCCTTAAGCCCCAGAAGTGAGAAGCTGTATGGTAGTTGCTTGCCTTAACACTGAAGGAGGGGAAGACCACCAAAAGGTCTGTTAGGCATCACCTAACAGTCTGTCTGAACTGTGGGGGAAAATGCAGATTTTGAGTTTTGAGAGAGAAAGTGGCTAAATTGTTACTGCTCTAGTACACTTAAGTAACAATTCACACAATAGCTCTAGATCTTCTTTAAATGAATGAAGACATATGTAGAGATTCTTTCATGCTGTGTACTTACTGACTATACAGCTATGGACTTACAGAGTTCTCCTTTGTTATAGAAGAACTGAAAAACAATAAAGAAAACTGAATTCATTTATAAATATACAAAGTTCAACATAAACACCATCTGTTTTTCACCACTGGTTGCTTTTCAGCAATTCCATCTCTTGACAGGGTTGAGCTCCCCATTTTAGGGAGGATTCATTGCTCTGTTCTCATGTTTCAAAATGGCATTTCCCCCATATATGCACCTCAGCAGAATGCGTGCATGCACATGTATGAGTCAGGATCCTGCTGGATATGTTGAGATTGTCCATGTATTAGGTGTCAAATAATAAAAATTTTAACAGGAGTTCAGCTAAGCCAAGACCAGCAACCCCTTTTCACCTACTTTAAATACTCCTTTGCTTGTGTTTCCCCATAAAGTTAGGTAAATCATTGCTATTGTGTGTAAACTTCTCATTTGAATTATAGTTAGATTGCATCTTTAGATACTGGTACTAACTGAAGTCAAGGTACACTTAAAAAAAATCATTGCTTGAATTTGGTGCTGAAGAAAAATAAATGCATCCTGAGTCCTTAGTGCTTTCAGTACTGTATAGTTTGAAATTTTGGCAGCAACTGAAACCTTTCCAACCTCTTTTTTCCCCTCCCTTGCCCCAGTAATGGTTTATTGTCAAGCTTAACCCCGGAAGATTCTTGAAAAGATCTCCTTTGAACATTTATTTAACAGCCAACAAATAAAAGAAAGTCACTATGCACTTGGACTTGCTAAAAAAATTAGCTTTCCAGAGTAGAGACAGTTAAGTCTGACTTTGCATGCCTTCTCTTTGACTTCAGTGAACTGTGGATCAGACCCAAAAATAGGCTTCCCTGTGAAACTTTGTAATTCCATTTAGCAGCTGCTTTCAAACACAATGGGAGGTTTTCAAAAATATCGTTGTCTGGAAGTGTTCATCTGTAAGCATAAAAGCAACCTTGATAACATTAGGGGGGAAGATAACAAGGTCTATCTCTGTAATGATATCACCTTATCTTTAATTAATGTAGAGTACTGTAAGATCTTTTCTTAGATATGAGCCTCTTATTTGGGTAAGATTCTTCCTGAAACAAAGTGTTTAAGCCAGCATAGCTATTTCCAGCAGAGGTTTAACCATGTAACTCGTTCACCAGGCTCAGAGGCATCCAGGATCAGCTCTGGTTGTTTCCTTTGAGGCAGGAAAAATAAAAAGGCTCTTGACAGAAAGATGGAGCTATCTATTACTAATACTGCAGTGGTATGATTTAGAAACTGCCCTTATTCCATGGAATTGCATGACCTCAACTGAGAGTGTTTTAACTAGAAATGAGCCCAAATAAATCCCCTGGATCTGAGCTCTGAGTAGTTTCAAATTCCAAACACTCTCAGAATTCAGATACCTCAGACAGCTTTTCTATCTGTAGTTCACACCCACATCCATGATAATCATATCATGAAAGCCTTATAAAGGCCATGGTCCCACCCTCAAAATACAGGAAATACCAGAAATGTGGTTTCCTGTACAGTCTGAGTTTTAACCTCTCCTGATTCCAAACAATACAATCTTTAATCAGTAATACTCAATGTTTATTTCTTCCATTTCTATTGGTGCCTCCAATCTTACTTTGCTTCTATCTTTTGATTCCTGGTCTGATCATCAGTGAGGGTCTCTGGTATGTCCCAGTTCTAGCTGTGTTCTCCTCTTCCTTGCTCCCTCTCATCTCCTTCCTACTCCACAGTTTTGGCACTGCAGCATTTTTTCTTGTCCCGGCTGCCTTTCTGTTGCCTGAGGCTGACAGAGAGGAGTGGGGAGAAACACTAGCAAACAGCCTGCTTGTGTGTTCACTGGGCCCAGAACTGGCATGGCTTGAATTTCCATTTAAAGGAAGGTCCTGATCAGATCAGGACTGTATACCGAGCTCTGGACCACGATGTTCATGGGCTACAGAGTAATTGGGAAGTTTAGTTGTCTCTACTACAATGTTTTAAATGTACCATTTGCTGTGGAACTGGCTAACTGATCAAGCATCACAGCTGATAGATACCTCTCACTTTTAAAAAGTTCACCCCCTTGGCTAAATTTTGATGACTGATACAGATCTTTGAGTGGGAATTAACATCCACCCTGTGTGATTGCTGGAAGAAGGCATAGTTCTACATCTGAGTGCCACTTGGCTGAAATGATGAGGAAGGAAAAGTTCGGAGCCAAAGCCAGGCCATTCCTAAATATTAATTCCCAAGAAGTAATCTACAGTTTCAGGGCAGATCCTCTTGTATACAGCAAGGTAGTCCTGGCTCCCACTTCTGGACCTGCTTTGTTTTGTACACCTAGTGCTCCTGCATAACAGTTTCTAGACCTAATGAACAGTGTTGCACACAGGCCTTCTTCTCTAGTTTACCTTCGAGTGGAGGACTATATGCGTAGTCATTTAAAACGTTTTTCTGAGTTGGGGAGGTAGACGGCATGAAGTGCTTGGCGTGTGTTCTCAGCCTACAACATACTGTGCTCAGTGTCATGTAAATACATAACAACTTTCTTCTACCTGATGATTTTTCTACCAGAGAAATCATCTCTGCCATAGACAACCAGGTTGCCATAAAAGTAAGGGAAAAGAAATACCACTTTTCCCTCTGGTTAAAAAAACAGATTTGTCTATGAGTTTGCCAAAATTTTAAGCGTCAAGGTAGCCAAGTGCACTTTTATGCGTACAATTTTCTGTGCATATGTCGGATACTCCTTATTTTGGAAAGGCTATAGTAGGTTTATATCAAATCAGTCCATCTGTTCAGTGATTCAGTAATTTGAGAATAGCTAAACTTGTCACTCTGCTACCCTTGCTGTAGTCCATTCAGACTGTGTCACCAACTTCAGATGTTACTGGCATCTTTAAAAATATTCCCTCAGGCATCCCAGCCCCCAGAGGAAAGAGAGAAAATCTGGAGTAAGGAGGACTTGCCCTTGGTTGAGGAGGACTGGGTCAGAGATCACCTAGATCCTCAGAAATCCATGGGCCCCGATGGGATGCACCCACGAGTGCTGAAGGAGCTGACGGAAGTTCTTGCTGAGCCACTCTCTATCATCTTTGAAAGGTCATGGAGGGCAGGAGAGGTGCCTGAAGACTGGAGGAAAGCAAATGTCACTCCAGTCTTCAAAAAGGGCAAGAAAGAGGACCTGGGAAACTACAGGCCAGTCAGCCTCACCTCCATCCCTGGAAAAGTGATGGAGCGGCTCATCCTGGAGGTCATCTCCAGGCATGTAGAGGAAAAGAAGGTTATCAGAAGCAGTCAACATGGATTCACCAAGGGGAGATCATGCTTGACCAACCTGACAGCCTTCTATGATGGGGTGATTGGCTGGGTCAATGAAGGGAGAGCAGTGGATGTTGTTTACCTTGACTTCAGCAAAGCATTCGACACTGTCTCCCATCCTCATAGCCAAGCTAACGAAGTGTGGATTGGATGAGTGGACAGTGAGGTGGATTGAGAACTGGCTTAACAACAGGACCCAGAGGGTTGTCATCAATNCCGAGGGGAACCTCATGAAATTCAACAAAAGCAAGTGCAAGGTCCTGCACCTGGGGAGGAACAACCCCAGGCACCAGTACAGGTTGGGGGCTGACCTGCTGGAAAGCGGCTCTGCTGAGAAGGCCCTGGGAGTGCTGGTGGGCAGCCAGTGCCCCTGAGCCAGCGCTGTGCCCTCGGGGCCAAGAAGGGCAGCGGTGTCCTGGGCTGCATGAACAGGAGTGTGGGCAGCAGGGCGAGGGAGGCCATCCTGCCCCTCTGCTCTGCCCTGGGGAGGCCGCATTTGGAGTGCTGTGTCCAGTTCTGGGCCCCCCAGTTCAAGAAGGAAGATGATCTCTCGAGGTCCCTTCCAACCCCTACCATTTTGTGATTCTGTGATTCTGTGATTCTGTGATTCTGTGATTGGCACGTGCCACTTAGCTGTCTCTTGTGTGTTTGACCAGTTATGTCCATGATAGCCTAGTACCACACTGCATCTACCTGCCCAAAGAATTGAGTTCCCGTTTGCAGATGGTAAAGTTTGCACGGCCCTTTGTACATGCATGTAAAACTCACTCCTACAGAGATCAGCACTAATATATATCAGAGACATAAAAATTGAAGCAATTAAACCAAGCTACAGTACACCCCCTCCAAGGTAAGTGAGGGAGAGGCATTGTATGTGAGTGCTTTATATTTTTGGAGAAAGTGCAGTGCTTTACAGATGAGTGCTGTCTTGGGTCTTGTGCAGAAGCAACATGGAGTTGCAATGTGATCATTATGACAAGTTCAAATGAGTCAGTTTGTTCCGGGAGAGTAAGCTGCAAGGGAATTTAGTGTTATGGAGAGTATGGCTGGTGGGTCAGTGCATGGTACGGTTGTGTAAATACTAAACAATACTGTGACATGCAATGATATCCTGCTTTATAGGAGGGTTCTTGTGTACTGCAAGTAAAAGAGAATTTCTGCTTATTTGTGTGCATTAAAAATGCTTCGGGTTTTCTTTCAGAAGTAAAAGACTAATTGAAAAATCCAGGCCAGAGTTCAGTTTTGGTAAATACCAACTCTGGCCTTGATTTTTCAATGCTGCCTTCTGGAAATCCCGCCTGCAGTTTCAGGTGAGCATGGAGTTCTTTGCTCTGAACTGATGCCTGGTGCTACTGTGCACCACTGAGCTGCTGCTGCTTCCTACATGAGTGACATTTCTACAATGGGTAGGATTTTGGGGGGGTAACCATAAAGAGTTCATATATAGTGTTTTGGGATGCATTTGCATGAGTAATATGCATAAGTGCAACATAGTAAAAATCTCAAGATGCAAATGCAAAATGATACCTAACTATATGGAACAGTGCAGTGGCATGCAGGAGTTACGCCATGACCAAGGGAACTGGAAACAGTCATGCCTGTTAGCATGGCTCTCTGCCAGTTTAATTCATCCCCTGCCTTTTTAAAGGACCTGATGCAAAATGAGGATCATAGATTCTCTGTGGTTTATCCTTGCCCATATTTTTCCCTCCATCAGGCATATCTCCGTTTCATGGAGAGCTTTATATTCAGCTCTGTGAAATTCAGAAAATACCATGGAGTGTGCTGTCTCTCTAACGCTTTCCATGAAACAGAAGCTGGATTGAAGTGCACCAGCATTGTACAAGCTGTTTTAAGGCTTAACTGTCAGGGAGACAGAAAGAGTCTCCTCCCTGAGGATCTTAGAATAAAAATAAAGAGGACAGAGCATGGGAGAAGAAAAAGGAACAAAGGAGTGCCTGTCCAAAGACCTATCACAGTTTAGTGTCAAACCCATGCTTCCTGATTCCCTCTCTGGTACCCACCCTGGCTGGATCTTTTCTGTTCTAAGAATGGGCAGTGAGATATTGTTCAAAGGATAGATACTTATTCTGTGAAAGCCTTTTGAGTGTTTCATCAGAACACTTACTTTGCTGTTCTGTGCGCACACGCATGCGCTCATATGTATGGTGGAGGGGGGGGAGAAGGGAGAGAAGAACATCCTGTGGGATTTCTTTTACCATCTGCTGAGTTCTGACTGCCATCTGTAAAGTAAGAGCATTTATGTTGTTTACCCTTTGTTCAAAATGTATTTTTTGTCACAGTGGCTTTTGGCATTACCATGCATGACTAGAAGAAATATTCAACAGTTTGGAGCAAGCGGTATAAAACACTGACAGCTCAGGAATCTGAAACATCCAGTTTATACAGTAATTTGACAGAAGGTTTTGACATCATGCCTACTGTAATCGCCACTTAGGAGTTCAGACATAACCTTTCAGGTTCACAGAAGACCAGACAGCAGCCTGTCTGAAAAGGCAGAGGCTTATTTAGCAGAACGTGGGTAAGGTCCGGGTAACTAGAATCGTAATTACCCAAGCAATTACTCTGCTCATCAGAAGTCCCCTTTGTTAGGTGGTTTGTCCATAAGCAATCAGCAAATGCAGAGTTCCTTTCTTGCTGCAGTTCAGGCAAAACAGAATTTGAGCTTCCTCACCTGTAAGCCTTGTTGCATCACTAGTTGCATACGCTGGTCTAATTGCTGACCAGTTGAGCTTATTTATAAGTTTGCTGAGCATATGGTTGTGCGATAGGAAGTACCAAGACACGAGCAGCATAAAGGGGGTAGAAAAATCAATGCCTGATTTCATGTTTCAGAAGTCAGGAGCGTGTCTTATTCTACTTTCCTGTCTTACATGTATGTAACTTGTCTGCAGTTTCCCGACATCAGAGGCGTGATTATTAATACAAATGTGTGGGCTTACTAGCCTGAGCTGTAGGCCTACACATTTGTTTGTGGTCAAAAATATTTGGCTTAGGTAAGAGCAAAGGGAATTCTCAAATGAACCATCATGATCTAGGAAGATAACAAGAGGAAGAGATGCTATGTTTAACCTAACATAGGATCAAGCTAGAGGACTTTTCATGGGTTGGGTGGCATTTGTAGCTTGAACTTTTGTGAGGACACTCATCCAGCTGCTGGAATACAAGCTGTTCTCAGCTTCACAGCAATAATATTCAGGATAATCCTATTATGTCCCATAAATTAAAAGAAAAAATTATGGAAGTTTGCAGTATTTCTCACTTTCTCCAAATGCAGCCTGGCTTCCTGAAGCACATATATAAAGGAAAAATTTATGCTCTGGGTAGAATTCCAGAGACCTCTCTAACTCAGAAGGAGCTTCCATATATAGTTGTAAGCAGAATTATTTGAAATTATTTGAATTATCTTGAATTTATAGCCACTCTCACTATAAGAGAGAACATAAAGCAGTACATGAAGCATAAAGATACCTGCTCTCTTCCTAGTTTTAAGGACCCAGAAGAATCCAGTAAAGACTTTGCTTTATGTTACCTATTTCTGAGGTAGTTTCAGGAGCCCTATTTATTGCTGGATCCTAAGGCTTTTGCAGATAGATGGAGGACAAGAGTTCAATAAGGCTTAAGTTAGATAGGGAGTTACAATTAGTGTTTAAAAGTATAAAAGCTTTGCAAGCTCAATTTATTGCTGTATTCTGTAGGACTGCAGAATTAGGAATAGGGTGAGTATGGTCTAATGCTTTGTTTGCTCTTTTAGTGTAGCAATTAGATCTGTGGTTTTTATTATAGTTGGGTGAGATATGGGGCTTGGGAATATAAACCCCATGAACCAAGTTCACTGCTAATTTCTGCTAGGTCTGCAGGCTTAGAAAGCTGACAGATGTTGACGTGGTGCTGTTTATTATTTTCTTTTATTATCAATAGACCAATCATCCAAGTGTAATTGCATTTGGCATTGGAAGAAAGTTTAAGGATTGGGAATCCTAAGGTTTATCTCTACCTTGATTGGTTGCTCACTATTTTCTGTGAGTGATCATTTCCACATTGTGAATAGGCCTCCTTCTGGAATAAGACAAAACTTCAGGATGAACCCCCCACACTTATTACAGCATTTTTGGATCCAGGGTCTTACTCCAGTTTCCTGGTTTCAACTGGGATAGACTTAATTTTCTTC
>VZTV01093653.1:0-11322 GCA_013400875.1 Anhinga rufa
CAGGTTCCTGTTTCCCAGGCTTTGACCCTGTGGCATCCATGCATTGTACAAATTCTGCTACTTCGGACACATAGCACCAAAGAAAAAATTGATTTCTGGGGGATTCTGTTAAGAGCAGCTGGATAAGGGCAGAGTTATGGCATCCTCCTTGCCTCAAAACCATCTCCTGCTGGTGCCTGTGCTCTGAAGGTCTGGCCATTTCAGGTGGCAGATAAGAATACGTCTTTCAGTTGTTTGAAAAGGGAGTGAAGCAGAAGAGGGGGGGGGAGGGGGCAGCTGGCTTTATGGAAACAGTGGTGCAGATGCATGTCCAGGAGAGGATAACAATAGTTGCCCGTGAAGTATGGCATGAAGTTACCCATAAATACGATGTGAAGTAAAAAGCACGTTGAAGAGAAATATGGCCAAGGATGGCTCTCCTCCAGTGAAGCTGACCTGCTCTGTTGAAACGGACCACATCAGACAAGGCCTTAGTTGTGTCTTGAACTGGCAATTACCTCCACCCTGTTTCCTTCCTTCCTGACTGAAGAGGAAAAGGGAGGAAGAGCTGCAGAAATACGGGGTATGCTTTTCCGTGTGNGGGCACTAAGGTAGATGTGAAGAAGCCCTGAGGAGTCCGTGCACACAGCCTTGCAATATCAACAGTCTTAAAACCTTCATGTGGTCTGCCCTTGCTCTTAGCATTGTGGGAGCAACCCCATAGTATATCCTTACAAACACCAGTGCCTCGACCCATCAAAACTCTGTCTCCCCGTGGAAATGCTGATTTGACTGTGCCGATACAGTCAGCAGCAGAGCCGTGGGTGAGTTGGGCTGTCTGCAGCAGCATCAATATTTGCATGACTCCTCATGACACTTCATGTCTTCTGCACTGGGAAGCTCCAGCAAGGATGTCAGAGAGAGCTTGCAAAATTTACATCCCTTGATGTGACTGCTGACTGCTTCCAGAGCATCTTGCCTGGGTCAGCCCCCATCATTCTGTGCTGTGCCTTGTCCCCTGCCACTCTCTGCAGGGACCAGAGTCTCTTCGCATATGTACAGGCACTGAAGCCCAAAGGGATCACAGCAATCATACAGCCTGGCTTCCTACAGAGCCCTGGTATTCTCTTTAGGAGTATCTGTATCAATGTTTTGTGGAGCTATTGCATACTTTTAAGAGAGGAGGGAAAAATTCAAGATCTACATTCATCTCTGTAAGATAAGATATTTCTATAATTACTTTACTGCACCTAAAATAAAAGGTGGATTGTGTTTATAGCCCAAGTTTGCCCAATTTCCTTTTGGGAAGTTAATTTTTATTTTATTAGATTAAAGAGCTTTCTGATATCAGAAATCTTCTCCTCATGTAAGTACTTGCATAAAATCATCAAGTCAGTGCTTAGCATTCTCCTAATTAAACATTTTGAGCTTCAGTCAGTTACTACAACAGTTCTTGGACCTCAGACTGTTCCTGAAGCTCTTTTCAGAACTCTTTCCAAATTTTTAACATCATTTTTTAATTACTGGCACCAGAACTGGATACAGTAATCTAATAATAGTCCCCAGTGCCTTGGACAGGTGTACTTAATACCTTTTCTTACTTTAACTTATACATCCTGCTTATGCTTTTAGGGATTATGTTTAAGTTGGCTGTGGCATCAAGAGGACTTACGTTCATTTGCTTATCTAAAGTACTCCTGAATCCTTTTCTGCATTGCTGGATACTGTCGTCTTTGGGTTGTAGGTAATGGTAAGATTTTCTTTTTATCCCCTGGCAATTTGATTCTTTCTGTTCAAGCTACCTTGGATCTGAGGTATATGAGTGAGCATACTCGGAACTACTTTCTTATTTAAAATAGTTTATTTTTCTTCGGGGGCTGATTTCAAGCTTTCCTGACTGTGTCTAGTCTGCCAACAGAGAGAGTGGCCTCCTGCCTACTGAGGCATTTATCCTGTACTTGTCTCTACAGCAGCTGGTTTTATGTATTGCTAAGCTCAAAACTCTTGGCTTGCACTGTCAGAGACTCAGAAGAAAAGAGACTAACAGAAATGACTCCTCTCTACCTTTTTTGATTGCTGAATTTACTAATGTCAGAACAAATACAAAAGGAAAACTATATATTCAGCTGTCCTACAAAAAGCAGATACAAAAACTATCAAAGACCGACCGTGGCCACTCAAGTGTGAAGCAAAGAGATGATACTGCTTGTTTAACGTAAAACCTCAGTGCATCTCTAACTGTATAGCTACTGAGTGGCCTTTTCACAGTGCATATATGTGCACATACATGCACATGTTTAACTCAAACTCTGCCCCCCCCATTCCAACCGTAGCAAGCATACAAGGCAAATATAAAAGGTATCAGATGGCCATCACAAGAATGGTTGCCCTTCTCTATCTTTGATAAATGGGACAAGGCTTGTTCTTGTGGAAGAGTCTGCCTTTACACGTTGCTGTGGGTTTGGACGATTGCTGGCTGCCTTGAAGTGAATGGCTAAGCTGTAAGCAGAATGGTTAGCAAGTGGTTACCTTCTTGAGATACTTTCAGAAATGCTCTGCAGTTTTCTTTAAAAGCAGTTCTTCAAAGGTGAATAGGATGCTAACATTTGTTAGGGAACTGGGAAGCCAAGCAGGAGAGCTGAAGGGAGTCCCACCAAAAATGCCACTCCAGGAGTCTCTTAATCTGAATTGGGCAGTATGGGCTGCAAGGTAATTTTGCAAATGCCTAACATCAAGAGTGTTACCTTTATTACAGTTTCATTATGCTTAGTCCCATGGTAAAAATTAAGTTTGGGTTTCTGTGATGGTGTCTAGGCTCATCTATGTCTGACAGTCCTAATGAAAGAGCTGTGATTTCTCTCTGTCCTGAGTGGGACATGCATGGTCCTTTTGGAAGGTGCACAGTTTATTGATTTCTGGTATGCATTTGCTTGGATGATTATTTTCTTTAATGCTTTATTTCTTAAGATATTGGAACTTGCTATGTAAAAAAATTATTTCTTTGCTGTGCTGTAAAATTTGCTAAGCTGTAACAGCTAAAGGAGAGAAGAAACTCTACCCAGTGAATGAAGTTGGCATTTTCTAATCCTTGGATTCAGTTGTGAAAAGCTGGTTGGTTGCCCAAACTGAGACACCCTTGAAGGGATTGCTTTCAGGACTGTGCTGACAACTGCGCAGGCTTCAAAGTTAGGTCTGTTTAATATGGTTTGAATTGGCCACCCAAAATCACCAGCCGGTTTTGAAAACTAAGCTCAGATTTTTGTGGTGAGAACAGTGGTAAATACAAAGCAAGCTAAAAGTGATGCCAGACAGCTATCACTGAAAGGAAGGAAGAAAAGAAAACTAATTCCTTGCATTAGCCTTCTTGGGCACTTCAGAAAAAGAGCTGGAGATGGGCTTGCACTAACGATGGCTGCAAAATGCCTACATGGACTGGCTCTTCATCTCATCCTCCTGGCTAAACTTAAAGCAGACAATAAAGGTTTGTGAGTTTAGGTGCAGAAGTCCAAGTCTTAAGCCTTCCCATTGACTGTCCCCCCAGGTGCACCCTCTAGCCTGTGGCTCTGAACTTCATCTGAAGGATCAGGGTACACCACGCCTCCCATGGCCCATGGCCCAGGATGGTGTTGAGAATCAGCACTGCTGCCTGGCTTGGCATCATCTCCAGCAGGTCTGCCAGAAGTAGACTTTGGCAAAAAAAAGAGTAGGGGGAAAAATAAAAGAAGGGGGGGAAAAAAAGGCAGAGGGGTTGTCCTTCCAGTAGTTGAATAGTCCCTCTGATAGTTAAGGTTGCTTCTCTTGTGCTGTGTTGGTCTCCTGGCCAAATCCCACAGTGCTTGCTGGATTCTTATTCAAACCAGTTTCCTCTCAATTCAGCTGGAGCTCCCTTTGGCAGAGGTCTGCAGGAACTGCCTCCGTCTTATTTAAAGTTAGGAGAGAATTTGCAGAAGGAAACAAAGTCCTTAAAATGTCATACCCTGATTTTGCAAGGTCACGTGCAATCTTCTGATCTCTGTAAAGTTAAACATGTTATAACATTATTTGCTAGGCTGGGGCCGATACTATGAAACTGTTGTAGATGTTATTGCAAGTGTCTGACCTGAGTGTTGTTCAAGACCTCTTGACTTTGACTCTGCAAACAGGCCATGGAGAAAACACGTTTTCTGGCAAACAGGAAGGTTTGCTGCCATCGAGGGGCATCCTTCTGCCAAGAGACAGCCTGTGCAGACATCCGATCGGGCAAGCAAGAAACCCAAAGCTAACGTTGGGGATCCCTGAGTGCTAACCTATCGTGTGACTGAAGTCAGTATTGGTCACATGGTTGTCACTTGGCTTTTATTCAGGTGGAATCATAATGTGTCTTAACTTGGTCAAAGCTTGAGATTCACCAGGGAAAGCTACGTAGAGGGATAGATGTTTTTACTGTAAAACCATGGCTTGAATAAAGCTCTTTGCAGCCAGGGGAGGTGGGGAACAACCAACCAAAAACCAGAAACCCGATTGCCTTCCATCAATTTTGTATGTAGTTGAAAATAAGCTCTACAGCAGGCTTGGATCTGCCCTCCCCTGATATTATTATGTTTTTGTGTTCGGCTTTGTCCTCGTATCCAACATTTGGTTTCCCATCAGCAGTACCCTGCAGGCATACCATGCCTTGAACTTCTTACTGAAGCACAACAGAAGTCGAAAAATACAAGTTTTCAAAGCAGGTTTCCAGCACCGAGGAGTATTTATGGAGGGTTAGTCCAAAGAAAAAACCAAAGGTCTCAGTGAGACTGAGCCGCACTCTGACAAAACGATACTGCTGTGGAGCAGTCAGGCAATGATCTGAATAGACCTTCCATGGCCGCTAGGTAAGCAAACATCTTTTCCTCACTAACAAAAGCGCTACTTCTTGACCTGTGGTTTTTTCCAAGTGTCACTGTTGGGGTTATAAATAGCTGGCAGAAGATGACTTTGAGTTCTGCCCACTGGGCACCTGGAGGTTCCTTCTGCCTGGCGCAGCAGACCTGTCACTGGCTCCATCGACTTGGTGTGCTGTGGGGACGCAGGTCTGGGGAGCTGCCCGACGCAAAATGTGCCTCTTGCACAGACATGTGGATGCTACACTGGACGCATGCTTAGGATGTATGTGAGCCACCTTCCATGCTTTGTTGCAATTTCATAAGTTGAGGCATGACTTTACAAAGAGGATGCAAAATGTATTTTCTCTGGATGCAGCAGTGATCTAGCAACTGAAGTCCTGGCTCCCAGATTTCTGCAGGCAACATTTGGTCCTTTAAAGTATCTCTTCTTGCTCTTTCTCAGGGCTTTGCTGTGACTGTTTTTGTGCAGTTTGGTGCCAGTCAGCTCCACCCCCCCGCCTCTCTCTTGCAGATTCACAAACCCGCCTAAAACACTAGTTGGCAAAAATCCTCCGCCCATGTGTGTCAAACGTATGCCTTTGTTTGGGTGATGACACGTGCCTGTATTTGCTGATGGTGTTTTAGCTGTTTGGTTCTGTAAGCAATGTCACTGCCTCCTGCAACGATCTGTGGAGGAGAGCAGTGCTTGCACTTCCCCCTCACCTCCGCTCCAGTATGCTTTAGCCCAACCTGAACTATTTTAGTGCGACGATCGAGAGAAGCAGCAATTGCTCATATGATGTGTCACACCATAAACTTCAGGAAAGGAATTAATTCCAACAGTGTAATTCTAGGACTTGGGAACCAAAAATATGGCCTATTACTCATCTTTGTACCTCATAACACAGAATAACCAAAACCATTGATTTATTTACACAGCAAAGGTTTAGCCAAATCAAAGTGTTGAATGTCAAGAGCCACTGTTGCTACATATTCAGAGTAATTACTTGCTTTATAATTGATTTTTTATTTCTGTTCCAATATTGGCCAAGAATCCAAGTCAGGAGATAGGCATGATGCAGAGACAAAAAGACTTGAAACTTGGGAGAGCAAAACTGAATAATTGGCATGTCTTGGGTAGGTTATGAAAGCTCGAATTGTTTATTTTATGGTTATCTAACATCTACAATATTTTCTCTCCTGAATGCTTTTTCCTTCTGCATGAATGACATTTTCAGGTGTATGCGCAGGCTGTGTATGTTAAATGCATCGGGGCACATTCGGTCTTCACTTACCCTGGTCTAACTCTGGATGAACTCAAAACTGGGGATATTTAGCTAACTCAGCCCTGGAGTAACTGAGTGCAGTGTTTGATCCCTATATTTCCTCGATATTCTTCAGAATAAATTGTAAATCAGGGGAAAATCCAAACAAGGGAAAAAAAATCCCACCAGAGTTCTGCCTGACAGTGCTGGCCCCTTTGCACAACCCTTGTACCATGGGACACATTTCACTTAGGAAAGCAAAATAATCCTACAAGAAAGCAAAAGCAAAAAGAGCAGTACAAGGGAAAGGACATTGACTAGGACAGAAGAATAAGTGAAAGAAGTAGTAAGGAAGAAGACCTGGGAGGAACAGAGAAGAACAGGAAGAAAAACTATTATGGAGAGTATCCATATGAAAGTTGGTAGGCTGCTTGTGTGTTTGGGTCAGCTACAGTTTTTTTCATCAGACATATAGAGGTTTCTTTAAAGACCCTGGCTTTTGAATAAAGATGGAGAGTGGGGCGTCTGTCTGTGATGATTCCAGGGTGTCCTGTGCTGCAGCAAGGTCCAATGCATGTCTGTCCCAAGAGCAAGCAGTATCACACTGAAGCTCATTTGCTGCCTGGTGTGGGAGATGCAAGTCTCCCGTAGTTTTAACTGGTGTTTTACTCTTCTCTTTCCCCTATGCAAAGCTCTTGCTGAAACAAAACTGTTGTTTCCTCCTTTGTCAGCTCTGTCAGCTGTGCTGGTGAATCTCTCAGACCCGATGCAAGGGGAATTGAAGGGGGAAAGGTAGCTTGGAGTCAAGGGTGGGTCTGACAGCAGCTTTGCTTGTCTGCTGGGATAGGTAGGGTGCCTGACCAAGTATCTGTCAAAACTGAAGAGAAAATTTGTCCTTAAGGCACAGAAAGCTAATTCTTTGTGTTAGTGAAAAAGCCATCAAATAGTCACATAGCTGGCTCTGTCTCCTGGTTTCAGGTGGTTGCCCCTGCTCCCCACAGCCCTGCTCATCCTGGGCAGCAGGCATGCTTGCATTTAGTAATGTACTTTTTTTTGGTCAATGAATGACTTACCAATATGGATAACAGATTACTGTTCTGTACTGTTAATACTCCATGGTTTGTATCCTGCAGCTATGGAAGATAGCAGCTTTTTTTTTTTTTTTTAAACTTTTGCAGAGACTGTGTTGTGTTGCCAGCAAACAAACTGGCATCTCATGTTTCTGTAACCCCTGAATTTGTTTGTCCTCACCAGAATAACTTCTGTGGTTTGCTGTCTAAATAATCCATGCAAGCCTCTGTGTTCTCGGTCCTATCTCATTAGATGGAAGAACGTACTAATTTAAGACTGTTTCCTTGGTGAATCACCTGAGGCTTTCAAAAATTGTGAAGTTAAGCTGTGATTTGCCTGTTGTTTTATCGTACGACTAAATCATCTTTCCTTAATGTGACTAGTCAGGAATGTAGCTTTCAGGCGTTTACGGTCCTGATGCTGCTCTGGGCTTCACCCAGGCAGCAGTCTTGTGAGTGGTGTTCAGCCTTATCTCTTTATCAAGGGTATTTCATCAGAATGATCTTTTAGAAGCAGAAGTGTATACAGCTAATAATGTGCTCAGTGATCCTGACTTCTAGCTCCTAAGACAGGCCCTGTAGCTCCAGCTCCTGTAGTTTTATTTTTCAATTCCTCTGCTGATAAAACTTGACTTTGATTCAAGGTGTTCATGTCAAAGGGTCTGGATCTATTTTTGTTGTCGTATTTCCAGACCATATTTTTTGTGGCTTATGTTCTCTAAAGGAAAACCAAAATGTTCACTAATTTAACTTTTCTTTTGCTTGCCGGAAAAAAATAAAGGTAGGGCTGGTCAGACTGGGAGCTGTCATGGGCTTGATGTGTGCTTGGCACTTTCTCAAACTAGGAAGGTGGCCAGGTATGCTTTGAATAAGTTACTATCTCCCTGCTGCCAAAGCCCACCAGCCCGCAGTGCTGTGGATTGTAATGATGTCGTTGGCCATAGTTGAAAGTGAGTTTGCTGCGAGTAGTTATTTCGTCAGCCATGAGGAAGGATGTTGTATGAGCTGGAGATGGAGGGAAACCTCTTGGGCTTGTGCTGTTGTCTGGGTGTTAAGGTTAGGGTAAATAAAACTCTGAGGCTTTCTATCTATTTGTTATTCCTTCTCATTGTAGGAGTAAGGTAACGCGGAAGGTCTTCCAAGGCCAAATCAAGACAGACAGCAAAGATGCGGGTGCAGCATCTTTGTGCCTCCATCTGGGGAGCAGAGGGATCATGGCATTTTCTGTGCATTTTGTTGGCCCTGTACCTATGCAAACAAGACTCTTTCACATCATGTAAAATTCAGTGTCACACAGGAATACCAAGCACTGTGTTTCCCCCCTACCTCATCCTGACAAGCAAGCAGCTGTCACTTGGGTAATGATGGGCGAGCTGCAGGGTCTGGGTGTGTGGGGCGAAGGACTTCCTTTGTTGCAGAGCTCTGAGGAAAGGAGGAGCAGGGAGGAGGATTTCGCGGTGCCTTTTGTTGCTCAGCTGGCACAAGCTGTTAAATCTTTGTCTGGCGCAGATGACCTGGAAGTCTGCAGCACCCAGTCTAAATAAGAAACCTCAATAAATAAATAAGTATCTATAAATTTGAGACAGAAAAAGGTGGATACTTTTATTGTGACTATTTAGTGAATCCATTAAAACAATAAATGTAACCAGATTCTTTAAGCGTAGAGAGAGCGATATCTTAGCCAGTCCCACCCTTTTGTTCTCATGTGGTGTTCTGCACCAGCAATGATAAAGAAAGCGCTTGGATAGGCACTAACACGTGCTGTGTCGTAGACTGTCATACAGAGTCGTCTTAGTTTTATTATATACTTTCATGATGGGCTCCGGTTGACTTGGACAGCTCTGAGCAGGTGTGCCACTGAGAACTTGCATTAAAAAAAAAGTTTTGCCTTCTTGGATTTTGCAGAGTTGCTCAGTTCTAGCAGTAACAAGGGGATTGTCTTTCATGTACTTTTTAAAACAGGAAAAAGAATTGTGCCAGGAGAGAGATACCAAAATCATTTTGGTTTTCTTAATTTTTTTTGTTTTCTTTTTAATAATGCAAAACTAACATTTGGCTATAGTTTTGAGAAACTTACAATATCATGTCAAGTCATATGCAGAAAGCCAGGAACAGCCAAAAGTTACACTTACAACTTGTAAATGCCAGCCTGAAGACTTTCTGAGAAAATAAATGGAATAACTGTTCACCATTAAGTGTGCTAAGTATTTGGGTATGGTTAATGGGATTGTCTCTTCCCCTTTGTTATCTGTTTCCTTGCAATAGCTTTTATCTGGCGTCATGCAAGGGGATAAAGAAAGAAATTGTAGTGGAGTGGTGGAGTTGGAAAAACAGGTGTTTCTCTGACCTGGGCAGTTGTGCCTGAAACCAGGGCGTCAGTTGAGACTGACATCCTTTGATTTTATTTTCTTTTTTTAAAAAAATTTATTGAGGTTGTTTATACAAGGTTAAAGCAATAAATCATTGGTGTGACTGCTAACAACCCCCCTCCTCTGTTTTTTCATTAGGTGGCAGTGAAAGTAATTGACAAGAAAAGAGCCAAAAAGGACACCTATGTCACAAAGAATCTGCGACGGGAAGGGCAGATCCAGCAAATGATCCGACACCCAAATATTGCTCAGCTGCTGGATATACTGGAAACTGAAAACAGCTACTACCTTGTCATGGAGCTGTGCCCTGGTGGCAACTTGATGCACAAGATCTACGAGAAAAAAAGGCTTGAGGAGCATGAAGCACGCAAATATATCCGGCAGCTTATCCTAGCAGTTGAACATCTTCACCGGGCAGGAGTGGTTCACAGGTAATCTTAAAAACCCTCTCTGGTTTTATCTCAGAGTCTCTAAGTGGTATTTTGGCTTTTATTTGTATAGTAAGGACTGTTCCTTATAAAAACATATTCCTGACAGCTTTTTTGGCTAACCTTCATGATATTGTTTAGATGCTCCTATTGTAGATGTTAGAAAGTAACTGCAGAAAGCACTTAAGTAAGTGTGTAACTTCAGGTGAGCACGCGGGAGCTGTGCTGACTCCATGTCCTTAAAGATCAGCTTGTGCTTTGCAAAAGTAGGGCTCTTTTCCTGCAAGTAGCACTATTTTGCCTCTTCAAAGCGCTGTGCCAACATTAACTAATGAATCACTTCACTATTTCTTTGAGGAGGTGGTTGTGTCTGTTGTTTTACTGGTGGAAATACAGTAGTATGGGGAGATGAACTGATTTGCCCAAAGCCTCACAGTGACAAAGCTGGGACGAAGCCTGAATGGGACCACAGAAGTCCCTTGCTTCTGCTACTCTGCTCTTTCCGCTCGTTGTATTGCCCCAACGGGACCTCACAGGTTTGAATACTGTGAAGTACAATGCAGAGTATGCAACTGTTCGGTTCATCTAACAGTGTCTTCTCAGGAGAGATCCAGAGCTGTTGTGGTAAATCACTTTCTTTCTTTAGGACCTTCATTCAATGGGTGTATAAGCAGGATGTGGATCTCCTTGCAGGAGGAGGATGCTGTGGATTTAAAAGTTTACCTTGGCTCAAGGGGAAACAAGACAAGTTCATCAGAGAGAAGTCCTCAGAGGGTGGCTGAGTAAGGAGTAGCTATGTCTGCCTGAAGTCCCTGAGCAGCAAGTGGTAGAGGCTAGGGGAGTACAGGTGGAGGTATCACATGTGATCGCCTGTCCCTGATCCTTTCTCTGCTTATGTGTTCTTGGCTGCTATGGAGACAGGAGTATTGTGGGCTGGGTGGACCTTTGGTCTGAGCCTGTATGTCTCCTTTTATTTTCTTAGGTGTATTTATAGGGTATTGTCTAAGAAGGATGCTCTACTTTCTAAATTTGGGCCAACTGGTGTTAAGCCTGGACTCCCACATACTTCCCGTATGATGATGAGCAAGTTGTGTAGGCCTCATCGTCTTACGTTATGCAGGCACGTAGTAAGAGCTAGACTCCTGCATACCACCTGAAGAACCTGGATATACACAAGTCTGTGGGAAATTGGCTGATGTAGTCGCTAAGTCACTCTCCATGATATTTGAAAAGTCATGGCAGTCAGGTGAAGTCCCTGGGGCCTGGAAGAAGGGAAACATTGTGCCCATCTTTAAAAAGGGTAGAAAGGAGGACCCGGGGAACTATCAACCCGCCAGCCTCACCTCTGTGCCTGGGAAGACCATGGA